>VOIH02000096.1:0-74628 GCA_007844105.2 Rhamnella rubrinervis
GTTATTATAGGCTAAACTATAAAATTACCTATTAACGAAATTTCAAAATATCTTTTCGCGATCAGACCTGTCTAATTTTATATAAATTCAACAACAATAATTACAGATTTTTAAGGAGATTATAATAATTTTATTGGCTAAAATAATTAATATACACATTTCCAGAATATAATAACATGTCATATATTGCATTTTTTTTTTTTCATCGGATGAAAATGTTCAAATTTAAGAACGATACTTGTATAATTTTAATTTTTAGCCAATGGAATATCTAATTTTTATAATAAAAAAATAAAAATAAAATAAGCAGCTGTTAAACACAACTTCTGTTACTTTAAAATTTAAATAGCCTTTTGACAACATCGTGTACTTTTTTCTTTACACATAAGTCATAATATCAAAAAGGTACTCAATAATTTCAGAAAAAATATTAAGCGATTTGCCCAACAAAAGTATGTCTAAGATTATAAAACTAATATGCAAGACAGTGAAATGCAATTGTTGTTTTTGGGTCTTTTTTCTGTTTCCGTTATCACTCTTCTATTCACGTGTGTGTAACCATTGCGTATAAAATGTGTACTTTTCACTGTGACATTTTTCCAATAACCCCAAATTTCGTATACCAATTGCAGCTTAGGTTAAATATACTCCATCTAAATAAAGCAAGTAGAAACTATCTTATTTTTATTTTTCGGATTTCTGATTAATATATATGAGAAGTTTCATTTTAAGGTCTAAATGGAGACTATCTGGGTGTTAAAAACCGATAATTCTAGACGTTGCTACCATTTAGAATTATAGATTTTTTTAAAACCACATTCAAACCACAATATATTATAGGCTTCCGCCCCACTCTAAACCCACCAAAATGAAAGAAAAAATGTAATATGTTTCATAACCAATATGGTGAAACCGCAATTCATCACAGAAAAAGCAAATTTTGCATACATTGACATCTAAAATGTCCTGCCTATAACCGTCACCTAATTCAACAAGGGCCTTGACCATTTCTTGCCCATGAACAACTAACAAGAATAGCCCTATAACAAAAAAATTCAGAAATTTTTTATTACATTGGAAATCATACTCAGACTAATTAAAAGGAGAACAAAAAAGATGAACCCAAAGAAAAGGAGATAGCACAAACAATTGATTTACGCTCTTTTGAAAAACTCTAAATATAAAATAAATCTGTCGATGTAAATCTCATCTCATGTGCCAAGTTCAATCACCAATTTCAAAATACATCCCTTAATCATGTAAAGACAATTGAAGATTGCAGTGGGTAAAGTATGCTGCAAGCTCCTGCTGTACGTACAGGATTGTCTTTAACCTCCTCCTCTTCAAACTCCATTTTGCAAACCTAGCACATACTCTTTGACAATAATAATCAACTCCTTAACTTCATCGACTTCCCTCCTTGACTCCACAACAACCAAAGGAATTGTATGAAGAATGCTAAGAAACAGCCGAAGAGCATCACTAAACTTTCCAGCAGTCGTAGCCTTGTATCCAGCTTTGAGTTTCTCTTCCAACAAAGAGAAACTAAACACAAGTGCAGGTGGGCCCCTCACATTTGGGCTAGCAGATTCCTTCCACCCACGTTCAACAGCAAGTGATATTACTGGAGTGGATGAAAATGCCCGTAGATAGCTGTGACTGCCAGTGTGGAGATCAAGGAACATAGATCTCAAAGGAGCAAAATTCTTTATTCCAAGCTGCCTATTCAGCAACCGCATTGCAGTGTCAAAATTGCCAGCCGCTGCATGTTCAGCAGCAAGAGATGATCTCTGGATCCAAATCTGGCTTACAGGCATGCCAGGAGTTGGAGCAACAAAACTGAACTGTGTGTGTGACAGAAGCCCTCGGTGTCTGCTTCAGGAGGAAGTTCCAAATCTTGAGGTCCCATCCTCCTTCTTCCTCATTTTCTTGGCCCCTTCTCTGTCTTCCAATATTGCTGTAACATCCCCATTTTGCAATCCATCAACATCAACCATGTCCAGCTCCTCACCCCAATCACCATCAGCAGCCTCATCGTCTTCATCTTCAGTCCCCTGGCAATATTATCCAGACCACCTTCAAATATACCTTTCATTACTCTCAGAAGTGGCCAATCACCACCACACATCACTGGGGTTGGGGGCATCAGAAGGGAGGGTACTTTCCCTCTGGCAAAGTTGGAAGATTATCACCCAACTCAGCAGCTAGCCTCTCAGCATCCTCCTTTAGCCCATGAACAGAAGCTGTTATGTATGCAAGTGGCAAGTGGCCAACATTTTCCAAGATCTTAACGCTCCCTCACATTACCCAGATACAACGCATTATGGAACTGACCCATGACATCATTCTTAACCTCAGCAATTTTCAGCATCTTGGACAGCTTTTCCATATTACCAGTTACTGAGATAGAGGAACGATAACCTCTCAAAATTTTGGTCTTCTGATAAGCATATTCCACAATACCGGCATTTCCTGGCGAAGAGCCTCCACCCCCAATCTATACCAGTGATCTTTCTCATCGATTCGCGGTAGCTGATGCAACTGCTATTTGAATATTCCAGCTCTCTAAAGCCAAATTGAAACGAGTCCTCTCATCTTTTACAAAATGAAGAGCAACTTCAGGGAACCCCTTCTGCTGCAGATAAGCTATCATTGCCTGCCCACAGAGTTGTGAGCTCCTTATCATGCTCATCACATGGTCATATCTCTTCTTAAACAGGGACAGCTTGAAAATATATTCTGTTGCATCAATAATTAGGGCCTTATTTTTCCCATCCCGATCCAAGCAGAAGATAGTATTTCCAGAAACCTTTGTAATGTATATTGGAACATCCAGGGTCCTGATTATTCCACCATCCCCATTTGGCAGACAGTATTTTATATGGTTCAGAGTTGTGTAAATGAATACTCCATTGTCATCCCAAGCGCCACTTTTTACGCGGATGGTCTCATGAAGTGTGCACTGGTGCACAAGCTTCTTGCTGGCAATAATTATAGCATGCTTGCTAAGCAAGGCCACACTCTCCATGTCATTGGACCAAACAACATACTTGATAAATGGAGTTTGAAGATCACCAAGAATCATCCTTTGCTGGAGATCAAATATAACCACTCTATCCTCTGCTCTACACAGCAAATTACCCGTTCCAGCATAGAAAATGGCATCAGCAACAAGGGGAAGAGCACTTTTCTTGACAATCTCGTTGTTCAGATTCTTAACCAAGACTTGATTGCTGCTTTTGTCAAGAACAGCAAACCTATTCCGAGCAACAAATACAGCTGATCCACCAACACCTCTCCTAGAGTCTTGCACACTGTCACCCCTACCAATGCTATCCTTAGGTATGACAAACAACTCATAAGATCCTCCATCCACATCCGAGCATATAAGAACAGCATTTTCTGTAGGACTATAAGAAAGAGTCCTTGGACTCTGATTTAAGGCAGTGGAACCAGGTCGTCGAATTGGGATAATTTGTGTGTCCCTTTGAGTTGAAAACTCATAGTATACAAAGCGATCTTTAGCATAGAACAGACTATCACCACTCACTGCAAAGGCTGGCCTTTCTCTCTCCAATTTAAAGACGATCATGCCACTGTCATGACCTGCTGCCAACAGATTCATCTCAGGGTGAGAGGCAAGAATCCAAAACGATCATGCTCTCTCGGAATGTTTGAAGTCCAGTTCAGCCTTGTTACATCCCACACACCAATACTTTTGTCCTCCAATTAGATACAATAATGTCCTGTTTGGCATGGAACATAACACATGAAACATTGTTCATGTGTCCTCTCAAAGTGTCCACTTCCCAAGCTTTTGTGTCTGGAGAAAATACAAATAGTTCAACTTAATAATACTCCAAGCACAAAAAAATGCCAAGGATAAAGGTTGCTTAGAAACACCAGTGAAATGGGGGGAGGTGCCTTCTGAAAAGAGTAAGCTTGATAAATGTAACTAAAAAAGTTCAGAAAAAGGATTGTAAAAATACAATTTATACTAGTAGATAAGTCACTATAAAATGATAACCTCTCACAAACACTTAGGATTTCCATACACTACAGACAAAAAGATAGTGACAAGCAATAAGACAGATAATAGGAATATTACGGTTACTCAAAAAGAGGGGGGGAAATTATCACATGCTTACCATTCATCCGCCATAGTTTTACTTGGCGATCATCTGCTCCTGAGACAATCAATGGCAGTGTGGGGTGGAATGCAGCCCAGTTTACACCTCGGTCATGGCCTTCCAAGACATACTTGACCACAGCGTCAACACCTCCAAATAGATCTGTATTCATCTGACTCAATCGCAGTATGTCATCTGCAGGAGACACGGTCTTCTTTCTCAGTGCACCAATATCCCAAACACGAACAGTCTGATCAAGGGAGGCTGACACAACCAGGTCCTCTTTTGGGTGGAACGAGGCACACATGACATAATGATTGTGGCCAGTCAGCACAGAAATACATGTGCGTGATTGCCAATTCCATATGCGAATTGTCTGATCATCACTGGCACTTACAATCCATGGGTACTCATGATGGAACTGCACAGTTCAATGTAATCAAGATGTCCGAGAAGGGTAAAAGACACCTATGCATCTTGTAGTTCCATACTTTAATCTTGTAATCATCCCCTGTAGAAAACCAAGGAATTTGTTAATGCATGAATTGTTCCTTCTCACTAAAATTGACTTGGTTGTCACTTGTCACATGTAGAGCATTCAAAAAGCTGCTCTTCATAAGTCACCAAAATCCCGTTCCCATAAAAATAACAGAAGCATCATAGATCAATACTTTCAAGATAGTTTAAAATGCCAAGAGATTTCACATTTTCCATTTGTTTCATAATCAAGCCATTCAAATTGGCAGAAAGAAAAATTCCAACCTTTTGTACTGTTGTATGAAAAAATTTAGATAAATAGGGAGCATACTAAGATGTGAGATCAGCAGAATATTAAAACAACACTGTTTAGAGGCATTTAATTTCCTAGTCCTTTAATATCAAGAACTGGTTAAAATGATTTAGTGGCAAAATAAATATCGATAAATCTCTGAAACTTAAATACTTCCTGTTCTATTCATAGAAAAATAATATCATAGGAAACTTTCAGAAAACAGTTACATGAGCTTCCCATCAATTGGACTTAAACGTGAATCCTCAAACATTAACTAATTTATCAATCCCTACTACCATATAGCTCAGGTGACTTTTTATTTTTGCTTTTTCCTAATTGTGGGGAAAACAGAAAAAGCACAAAATATCTAACAATTTCTCCTTATTCCTTCACTGCACTCCGCTCCAATTCCAACAGAGAATAATCACCAAGATCTCCAAATTCGAAAATTTCAACAAATATGCAAAGAGATTTTACTTTCCATTTTCCATTTAGAACAAACGACTTATTAAACAAACAGTCACAATACATGGATCTACAAAAACTCGACAATCACTAAATTCCTTTTAAGATTCACAATTCCAATCGGAACAAAAACTTTTAAAATTATAAAAATTGATAAATGGCAGTAAGATTCAGAATTGAAAGTATTCAAACAACAGCAAAGTATGTAGGAAATTTGGCACCTCCAGAAACGAAGAGCGGCTGAGATTTGTGAAAGTGAACGCCACGAACAGGACCATCATGCTCGTCAAATCGATCAATCAGAGTCCCCATACGGTAGTCCCATAGCTGGATCACACCACTATGGAGACTCGCAAGAATCCACGGCCTCTTACTGTGAAAGCTCAGTCCCTTCACTCTATTACTCTTCGTCTCAAATTTCGTCAACATCTTTACCCGACGCACTGAAAAACAATTCAAACGTAATCAATTCAACAATTCCAACCAAACCAAAACAGTCAACAACAAATCTAGAACCCAAATAAAAATCACATGCAAATCCGCCCGCAATCTGTTTGGTCGCCAAAACAGGTAAAATTTCACAGAAATCAACACCCGAACATTCAATTTCATTCCTATATTGAAATTCGCTTATCATTTCCTACAGACTCTATCGGCAATTACAAAGAGTGACAATTCGACATGGCAAGGAAACCAAACAATGTTCAATAGGATCAAATCCAATCGAAAACAGAGCAAGGGAACAATTACCTCAGATCTGATCAGTATGGGAGGGATCAAACGACTCGCTATCGCATCCACAATCACCTCCGATACACAATGTGTGCTGATGAATGTATAGACGTAGAATAAGAAAGAGAATCTTACAATGATAAGCTTCTCAGAGGATTAGAGAGAGAGTGGGTAGATCGGAAGGTAAAGAGTGAGAGAGAGAGAGAGAACAAGGATTTTCAGTTCTCTCTTAGATCTAGCTTAGTGTCTCTGTAAATTTTGGAGACAAAAAGAACGGGGAGTGATAGGGAATTTTGTTAATTAACAAGGGTACGATAGAGAAGTGGGATTTTCAGTCGCTGTATTTCTTATGAATATTTGTTTTCAGGTATTTATACGATCATTTATTTTAAAGGATGGCCGTCCGATGAGTATTGGACGGATGTGATAAATTGGGGTTGCCATCAGAGTAAACTGATTGACTTGCATCTTAAGCATGATATAAGTGTTCTTTTCAACGGTGAAGATCTCCATTTAATTGGTGTCAATAGTACAGCAATAACAAAACAAAATGTGGACGACGACCCACTTGACATGTCTTACGTATAGTTTTGTATGTTGGAAATTACTTTTCCTTATCCGAGTTTAACCATTTAATATGAGACTTTTCTTTTCTTTTTCCTTTTTGATGGGGTATTAATTAAAATAGACAAAAAAATATTGATTTAACGTTAATTATATATAATAGAAGAACTAAGATTTATGGACGTTTAAGTATAAACTAATAGTCAAAACATAATAGAATAATTGTAATTTTTTGTTAATAAATTTTCCGATCCAGTGGTAATAAATTACCCCCAACCAATGCACCGCGTTTGACAGCTGCTGGTATGGTTATTGGCAAAAGAAACCACTATTTGTTTTTCCAAAGGAAAATTGTAAAAAACATTCTTAATTATTTAGTAGTCCCAAATTTTAAATTTTTACATCTGATCCTTTGTAATAGAGATGACCTCCTACAAGAGTTAAAGACTAATTTTTTACGAGCTCAAGCAAGCATGCGCCTCTTTATGGATCCACACTGGCAAGATGTCACTTTTGAGGTGGGTGAATTCGTTTATTTGAAGCTTCAACCATATCGGCAATAGTCTATAGTCTTACGTCGAAACATGAAGCTAGCTTCCAAGTTCTTTGGTCCATACCAGATTACTAAAAAAGTTGGCAGTGTGGGTTATCGCTTGGATCTTTCTCCTGGGACTAAAATTTACAAAGTCTTCCATGTTAGCTTGTTAGATAAACACTTGGGATTGGTTACTATAGTCTCGGATCAGCTTCCGCTGATTGACGAGGAGACCTCTTCGATTCAACCTCAATCAGAAGCGCAATGCTTGATTGTCATATTATTCAAAAAGGGAAATATCGACCAAGAACTAAGATATTAGTTAAATGGAAGGGAGCCCTAGAAGAAGATGCTCCCTGGAAGAATACGTGGTCATCCTTGCGGACAAGAATTGTTAAAGGATGGGGACTGTTATGTGCATGCGGGCACCATACAAGGGGGTCATCAGGGCACCATACAAGGGGGTCATCATGGGTCTCTTCATGGGAGGACGTGGTCTAGGGACTGAGTCTTTGTGCTTTTTGTTATTTTGTTTCAGGGTTCCGTGTTGTGAGCCACTCTTATGAGTGGAAAAGTACTTTCCTACCATTACTTTTCATACTTTGTATTTAAGTATTTCAATTAGTCAATCAAGGATATGCAGAAATTGTCAATCAACCGGACTTCCCCTCTCTTCTCTTGTACTTCTCTGTTCAGTGGCTCTAAAACAGAGCTTTCCCTCATCTCTTCTTCTTGTCAAATTCAACGGCAACACTCTCATTCTCCTACTTTTTTTTTTTTTAAACTTCAACTGGAAAAAGAAAATTCCATAATGCTAGATTAAACGTATTTATGACAAATAAAGAACAAAACCAGAATTATGATGACGATGGAAGAGGTAAAAAGTAAAAACGACATTTTATTTACTTAATTCAATCTTGAGGTATAAACTAGTTGCATGATGGATACATTAGATGCCGATAAATTGAAGAAACCAATGCATCACCAAAAATAAAATAAAATTAATAAGCAAATTTTGCATACATTGACATCTTAAAAAGTCCTGCGTATAAACCATCATCTAGTTTTAACAAAAGCCTTCATCATTCTTCCCTATCAACAACTAACAAGAATAGCCTAAAACAAAATTCTGGTATTTTTATTACATTGGAAATCGTAATAAACTGATTAAAGGAGAGAAAGGAAGAACCCGATAAAAGGAGACAGCAAGGACAATTCCATTAGAAACTTATGACTCTTGTATAGTATCTCTTACCTTTTACATGCAAATATGAGTAGGTCACAGAGATTGCTTCTGCTGCAAAAGGATGAATCCGAAAAGTCAATGCTCCGGTTCAGTATATTGATCATCGGATCTGAGAGGGCGAACATAGCAAACCAGAAGCATCGGCTCCAACAACTGCAAGATCACACACAGCGCAGAGCTGCCCTTCCTGGCTTGGAACAAACCGTGAACTACAGTATGGGCACGAAACATCTTTTGTCCTCGGTAAATTGGTACGTACGTTGCACCACAAATCACAAATGGATTCCTAAAATCATAGTTCAGCTGAGAAGCATCAGTCATATTCCTCTCAGCAGCCTGCAACACTTGCCTAGCTTTCTTTGCTTGGTTCTCGTTTGTTGGGTTAGTCTCAAGTAGCCGCCTGGCAAAGTTGGCAGCAGTGGCCAGGTTCTTTGCCTTAAAACATACAGTTATTGCACTTTGCAAGGCAAGCCTTAAGTGAGGCAATTGAAGATTGCAGTGGGTAAAATACGCTGCAAGCTCCTGCTGGCGTACTGGATTGTCCTCACATTCCTTCCTCTTCAGCTCCATTTTCAAACCAAGCACATACTCTTTGACAATAATAACCAACTCCTTCACTTCATCAACCTCCCTCCTTGAATCAACAACAACCACAGGAATTGTATGAAGAATACCAAGAAAGAGCCGAAGAGCTTCAGTAAATTTCCCACTAGTTGTAGCCCTATACCCAGCTTTGAGTTTCTCCTCCAACTGAGAAAAATTGAATCTGGCTGGCAGTCCTCTCACATTGGCTAGCAGATTCAGTCCACCCACGTTCAACAGCAAGTGAGAGCACAGGAGTAGATGAAAATGCACGTAGATAGGAGTGGCTACCTGTATGAAGATCAAGAAACATCGATCTCAAAGGAGCAAAGTTCTTTATTCCAAGTTGTCTATTCAGCAACCGCATTGCAGTGTCAAAATTGCCTGCAGCTGCATGTTCAGCAGCAAGAGATGATCTCTGGATCCAAATCTGGGTTACTGGCATGCCAGGAGTTGGAGCAACAAAACTGAACTGCGTGCATTGACAGAAGCCCTCGGGTGTCTGCCTCAGGAGGAAGTTCCAAATCTTCCAGGTCCCATCCTCCTTCTTCCTCATTTTCTTGGCCTCTTCTCCGTCTTCCAATATTGCTGTAACATCCCCATTTTGTAATCCATCAACATCAACCATATCCAGCTCCTCACCCCAATCACCATCAGCAGCCTCGTCCTCTTCCTCTGCAGCGCCCTGGCAATATTATCCAGACCGCCTTCAAATATACCTTTCATTACTCTCAGCAGTGGCCAATCACCACCACACATTACTGGGGTTGGGGGCATCAGAAGGGAGGGTACTTTCCCCTCTGGCAAAGTTGGAAGATTATCACCCAGCTCAGCAGCTAGCCTCTCAGCATCCTCCTTTAGCCCATGAACAGAAGCTGTTATGTATGCAAGTGGCAAGTGGCCAACATTTTCCAAGATCTTAACGCTCCCACATTACCCAGATACAATGCATTATGGAACTGACCCATGACATCATTCTTAACCTCAGCAATTTTCAGCATCTTGGATAGCTTTTCTGTATTACCAGTTACGAGATAAAGGAACGATAACCTCTCAAAATTTTTGGTCTTCTGATAAGCATACTCCACAATACCTGCATTGCCCTGGCGAAGAGCCTCCACCCCAGTCTATACCAGTGATCTTTCTCATCAATTGCTGTAGCCGATGCAACTGCAATTTGAATATTCCCACTCTCTAAAGCCAAATTGAAACGAGTCCTCTCATCTTTTACAAAATGGAGAGCAACTTCAGGGAACCCCTTCTGCTGCAGATAAGATATCACTGCCTGCCCACAGAGTTGTGAGCTCTTTATCATGCTCATCACATGATCATATCTCTTCTTATAAAGGGACAGCTTGAAAATATATTCTGTGGCATCAATAATTATGGCCTTATTTTTCCCATCCCGATCCAAGCAGAAGATAGTATTTCCAGAAACCTTTGTAATGTATATAGGAACATCCAGGGTCTTGATTATTCCACCATCCCCATTTGGCAGACAGTATTTTATATGGTTCAAAGTTGTGTAAATGAATACACCATTGTCGTCCCAAGCGCCACTTTTACTGGATGGTCTCATGAAGAGTGCACTGGTGCACAAGCTTCTTGCTGGCAATAATTATAGCATGCTTGCTAAGCAAGGCCACACTCTCCATATCATTGGACCAAACAACGTACTTGATAAATGGAGTTTGAAGATCACCAAGAACCATCCTTTGCTGGAGATCAAATATAACCACTCTGTCCTCTGCCCTACAAAGCAAATTACCAGTTCCAGCATAGAAAATGGCATCAGCAGCAATGGGAAGAGCACACTTCTTGATAATTTCGTTGGTCAAATTCTTAACCAATACTTGGTTGTTACTTTTGTCAAGAACAGCAAACCTATTCCGAGCAACAAACACAGCTGATCCACCAACACCTCTTCTTGCGTCTTGCAAACTATCACCCCTACCAATGCTATCCTTAGGTATCACAAACAACTCATAAGATCCTCCATCCACATCTGAGCAAATAAGAACAGCATTTTCTGTAGGACTATAAGAAAGAGTCCTTGGACTTTGATTTAAGGTTGTGGAACCAGGGCGTCGAACTTGAAGAACTTGTGTGTCCCTTTGATTTGAGAACTCATAATATCGCAAAAACCGATCTTTAGCATAGAACAGAGTGTCACCACTCACAGCAAAGGCTGGTCGTTCTCTCTCTAACTTAAAAACAATCATGCCACTGTCATGACCAGCAGCTAACAGATTCATCTCAGGGTGGGATGCAAGAATCCAGAAACGATCATGTTCTCTTCTGAAAGTTTGAATTCCAGTTCGCCTTGTTACGTCCCACACACGGATGCTTTTGTCCTCTGAATTGGATACAATTATGTCCTGTTTGGCATGGAACATAACACATGACACATTATTCATGTGCCCTCTCAATGTGTCCACTTCCCAAGCCTTTGTGTCTGGAAATATAACAAATATTGCACATTAAGAGCTGATAAAAATAGTTTCAAAGGTACGAGTATGTTTAAGCTCCAAGAGGTAATGTGGAGTTTTTTTTGTCACAGGGAAATGGAGCATCTTGATTAAAATTAAAGCTAGAAATAAAAGAGTCCAAGGGCAAATGCTTAAAAACCTTTGAGTACTCCTTTTTATTTACTAACAGATGGAACTAAAAAAAGAGCAAACATCCACACACATTATCACCGGGACTTGCTGCAAGTTGGATACTAATATGTTTATTGAAGTCCAATTATCTGACCAGAAGTAAACTAATTAATTCAATAAATTTCAAAGTATGCATAGCCGGAAAGTAACAGCAAGAAAAACAGTACAGTTTATCACGTGATTATGCATACAGTAAGCAGTAATAAGGAAACACATTATCATATTGTTACCATTCATCCGCCATAATTTTACTTGGCGATCATCTGCTCCTGAGACAATCAGAGGCAGTGTGGGGTGGAATGAAGCCCAGTTTACACCTCGGTCATGGCCCTCCAACACATACTTAACAACGGCATCAACACCTCCAAATAGATCTGTATTCATCTGGCTCAGTCGCAGTATATCATCTGCAGGAGACACGGTCTTCTTTCTCAGTGCACCAATGTCCCAAACACGAACAGTCTGGTCAAGGGAGGCTGACACAACCAGGTCCTCTTTTGGGTGGAATGTGGCGCACATGACATAATGGTTATGGCCAGTAAGCACAGAAATACATGTGCGTGATTGCCAATTCCATATGCGAATTGTCTGATCATCACTGGCACTTACAATCCATGGGTACTCATGATGGAACTGCACAGTGCGAATGTAATCAAGATGTCGAGAAGAGTAAAAAGACACCTATGCATCTTGTAGTTCCACACTTTAATCTTGTAATCATCCCCTGTAGAGAAATATCAACTTTATTAATGCATAAATTCATTTTCTAGCCCACAAAAAAAAAACTTCATTATTTCATAAGCTTCTAATAAACAAATGCTACCCAGAAGTCACATAGAATGCATGCACTGCATGGGAATTGGCTCTCCATAACAGTAACACAAACATAAATCACTACTGCCAAGATCACTTGACATGTCAAGAAAATTTCAGTTTTGTCAATTCATTTCATATTCAAGCCATTAAAATTCTCAAAGTTATATAAATTTCAACCTTTCATACTAGTTGCGTTCAATTTCCTAGGCATTCATTATAGGGAATTGAGTACTCTTTCAAAATTTAAATCTACCCCATTCAATTGCTAAGAAAACATAACGAGGAAAATTTCCCCGGAAGTCTGGTCGCATAAGATTGACTACGAATTGAGAAAATAAACCATCAAATTAACTGATTTCAGCCATCTGCTACTATTATTAATTAGTGAATTATCTTTCTGTTTTGCCGTCTTTTTCTTTTTCTTTTTTTTCATTATGGAGGAAACAGAAAGGGTAGAAACATAGACCAATAGTCCTTTCTATTTTTCACTAGACCTCTCTCAAAGTGACTTAACCAGCAACGTTTGAAAAAACATGGATCAGTTGAAAAATTCAAATGTCACTAGAACAAAATACAGGTTCACAAAGCAAATGGAATGCCAAGAAAGTAAAAGAGTAACAAAAGTTAGGCAAACAGCAGCAGTTCTCCAACTTACAGATTTATAAATGTTAGGAAATGGAAGAATATTTGAAATTACGAACCTCCAGACACAAAGAGCGGCTGAGATTTGTGGAAGTGAACGCCGCGGACAGGCCCATCGTGCTCGTCAAAGCGATCGATCAGAGTCCCCATACGGTAGTCCCACAGCTGGATCACACCGCTGTGGAGACTCGCAAGGATCCATGGCCTTTTACTGTGAAAGCTCAGTCCTTTCACTCTATTACTCTTCGTCTCAAACTTCGTCAACATCTTGACCCCAAACACTGTATACAATCCAGACGTATCAATCCTCCACAATTCCAAACAAACCAAATGCAAAAATCTATATTACAAAGTCACACGTAGATGGAAACCTGAACATCCAATTCCATTCCTAGTTTCAAATTTTCTAATCCTCTCCCACAGTTTCTCGCAGCTCCGAAAGATCAATAATCACGAAAACCTTAAGAATGACAAATAGGAATAGATCTAATTCGAAATACGGCAATGAGAAATTTACCTTAGATCTGATCAGTATGTGAGGGGATCAAAAGGTCCGCTATCGCATCCACAATCAACGCCAATACCAGGTGTGCGCGTATATATCTATAGGTGTATTATGTATATGAGAGATTAGACATAGAAACTTCTCAGAGAGAGAGATATGGAGAGGGAGAGAGAGAATTAGATCAAAAGGAAGGAGCGAGAGAACGAGGGTTTTCAGTTCTCTCTTAGATCTGGCCTCGTGGAGCGTCTCTGTTAAATTTTTGGAGAGAGAAATGGAGGGGCAGTGACGATGAAATTTGTTGAATTTGGAGGGTACGCTTGAAAATTTTAATTATTTATTTTTATATTTTGAAGAAAATTTAATTTCTTCTGGAAAAATAATTAAAATTAAAATTTCAGTGGCAGCATTTCTCATGTATGAGCCTGTACTTTTGCACTTCTAGCAGTAGCAGAGATGAGGATGACCACAGGATTGGAATTGGACGGATGTGATAAGTTGGGTTGTGTTTGTGCAGTGCAATTATATATCAGGCTTAAATCTTAAGCAAGATTAGTGCTATTCAACGGTCAAGATCTTCTTTTACTCTATGTTAAGTGGTTTGTTACATCCAAAAGAAAAAATTAAATTAAATCATTTTTCTTAAATATTAAATTATATACATAATTGTTGATATTTGTTAAAGTTATAACAGCCTTTAGTTTTATTTTATTTTTTCAGGAAGTCACCACCTTAGTTAAAGTCTTGTAGATTACACTTTTATTCATCTAAAATGAACCTTCATTTCAGTAAATACGAAAGAAAAGCAGTGAATTTAATTAATGGGAAAAATGTATTTCATAAAATTATAACCAAACAGCTCGTAACAGATTTTATTATTTATTCTCAATAAATTTATCCATATGATGTGCAATTTCGACCATGGTATAGTTAGAGGGAAGGAAGCAACATATTTGTTTATTAGTTTGTTATAAAATGAAACGTAAAAAACAATTATGATATTTTGTATCTTAAACATATGTACCTTTTATTCATATGAAGCATCGTGGTAAATAAATGTTAAGACGAATAGCATATTATTATGATTAATATATTGTGTGTTATGATTTATCCATTTTTAATAAATAAGTAAAAGGAAGCAATTGGCTCAATCGATTTAGAATTCACAAGTCCCCTAGAAGACATCAGTGGTAATATCCACTAATTTCATCTAAAAGATCCTGGATTCGAGTAGCCCATCTAATATCCAATAGCATTTGTCTGTTATTCTCGTAAGGAAATGAAAATTACCAAAAGAAAAGATTTAGAGTTCACAAAAGAAGAATTTCGTGATTTAAAGAGTTAAAAAAATTGAGTACAAGGTCAACGAAGTGTGATGCATTACAAATAGCCTTTAAATATGAAATAATAGAACTTGCAATTAAATTTTAAAGAGTGACTATATGAAAGTTACTACTATAGCAAAATGAAAATGCACTAAAAACAAATCATCTTCAGCCTAAACATAAAAGAAATACATACAAGTATGAACTAAAATAAGGAATTGACACTATACAATCATTTTTCTCTGATATTACTGTTATATTCACATTTCTTTTGTCCACTTAATAAGACATACCACTATTGTGGTTTGCCCTGAAGTACTTGGACAATCTCTTGTGCTCTGGATTCAATGCCTTTGAGATACTCTGTAAGAATACGTTGCTGATAAGAACCACCTTCCTGTAAGTGTGTGTAAGAGAAAGACAAACATATTAGGAGCAATTCAAAACCACAATCACCAAAAGAATGAACAAGGGTAAGCAATTGTCTTACTGTTCGAATCAGAGTTCGCTCAATTCTTTTCTTAATTACTGCATA
Organism: Rhamnella rubrinervis; assembly: GCA_007844105.2. NCBI lineage: Eukaryota > Viridiplantae > Streptophyta > Magnoliopsida > Rosales > Rhamnaceae > Rhamnella > Rhamnella rubrinervis. The sequence goes on from VOIH02000096.1 coordinate 15,507, forward strand.
GAAATTGTCCGGCGAAATTTCTCCTTTACCAACTGTCATTCCATTGATCAAAAGCATGTTCCATTCTTGCTCAGGAGCTGCAGAAACAAAACAAGGAAAAGAAAAAAGAAAAAAAGAAAAAAGAAAAGAAAAGGTGTCCTTTAAGGCATATGCAGATCCACCTCATAGAAAAAGAAAATGGAAAAGCTGCTAATCAATTGTTAAGTAACAGCATGTGCAAGTCAAACATGTCCCAGGCTTGTTTCAAAGCTTCTGCAAGAGAATGTGTCTTACAGGACACAGCAACAGATAACCACCTTAACCAAATGATCCTGATCGTTCTTGAAAATTGATGAAATGTAACGAGACTCAATTGTCTTTGTTGGAACCAGTGAACAAGTGACATTATTTGTTAAATTTTAAGCTCCACAAAATCATTGTGTTGTTGTATGAATTTATATATTCCTTATGCATAATACCAGGGAAGATGGTCTAAACCTTTTATCATGGTCTCGAGAAACTCCTCAGCTCTCAAAACTTCCTCACCTACAACAGAAATACAAATGATGCACAGTTTCTAACATGTTCAAATTATGAGATAAAAAAGTGAGAAATTTTCACAAAGAAATCCAATTTAATGTCCGTAACAAAGGTGAAAATTGAGAACAAATAATAGTCCAAAAGAACATAAACATCAGCAAAAATCCAACCTCACCTAAATTCAATTCTTGTCCCAAAAACCATATTCAATTATTGTCTCAAAAACAATATGATTAATTGGATATATGTCATGAGTTATATCTAAGAAGTCAGTAAGGGTATACTTACCTTTCTTTGCATAACTACGTTTTGACAGAACTTTGGAAGCATAGAGTTGCAAAACCTTTTGCAACATCGCCACAAACCCTGGTTTATCCCCATCTTCTTTGGCCTGCAAATAACTAATAATTTTCTTATACATGAAAATTTCAAAACCTGAAAAGGTCATATCTAAAGAATGTTGCAAAGTACTAGGAGATTCAAAAATAGCAAGTTTTGGTCGCATGAAATGAATATGCTTTCAATACAAAATCTGGGAAGCGGCTGGGATGATTGTTCTTGGAGCTGTTTGGAGAAGTGCAAGATGAGGGTGATGACATGGACAAGTGTTTGTCCATGCCTGCAATGGAAAGAGTCAAACATTACCATCCGTGCTTCAAGGTGCAGATCTACGCATAATGGACGATGGCAATAAATTGATTGACTAAGAAATGGTTCATGAATGGACTTTTATTTAATGACTACAAAGGTAATAATCATCATTTAGTAGAATCACTTTCAAAAAGCATCGAAGTACAAAAGAGGAAAATCCAAGTAATAAACTTCAATCCAATTTCTAGAGGCATCCGATAGCCAAAGGAAATTAAGAATGCATTAACTTACATTTGTACTACTGCATGAAGCTAATTTATTGCCTAACAAAAGAATATTAGTCAGCAGGTAACAAAAAAGAGCAATAGAATGGACTCACCTGCCGCAACTGCGCATTGACTTCTGCAAGAAATCCTTCATCTAATTGCCCTTCTTGTTCCCTTCGGAATACTTCCTAATAACCAGACAAAGAACTATTGAATTGGGTATTGCTATCTGATTTAGATTAATTTTTTTTTTAAAGTAAAAAATGCATAAAGGTTGAAATAAAATGTCACTTCTAAACAAAAATTGCAGCCCAGGTGAAAAAAAACATAACTCAAGAATGGGAAAGAACAGATTGTAAACAATTTTATCTGAAGTATATGAGAGAGTAATCTAAGATAGTGCATGTAGAAGGGTATTAGAAATTTAAAACTTCTCCAAAAAGAAAAACCACTCTCTCCATTTGTTTAAGAGCCTCGGGATCTCTAGGTGGCCATGTAATTTCTTCTACTTCATCAACTGCAGGTTTCAGAATCCCCTTGAGGATATCAGTGGCTGAATCAATTTTCTCCTGCAGGAAAAATAGTTATGATAAGAAAGTAAATATCAAGAAAAACAAACAAAGTATGCACAAACATTCAAGAAAATTAAATAATGTTTCATTGAGAGAGAGAGAGAGAGAGATACATTGGTCTTCTGGACAAGGCAATCCACTATGCTCATTACGGATATAGCTAATTCCTCATAATCTCTCTGAAAGATCACAACGGTAAAGCCAAGCAATTGTTACACAGAGTAGGGATTGGAAGGAGGTCAACCATAGAAAACATGATAAAAACCTAAGTTGAAAACCATGCTTTATCATCCTCTGATTTGCAGGTATCCGTTCTTGCCGCTAGTCTTATCCAAAAGCCCTCATTAAAGGCCAAGACATTTTCAACAACCAGCTGCTGAAGCTGTTCACAAGACAAAAGAGTAATAAGTATTCCATTTAAAATAATTTAAATGTGAACTCAATCATAAAAAACCAGAGAGATTCAATTGAAAATTATATTTTTACCAGTACAACATAACCATGATGCATAAAAAAGTGAAGAATCATGTGCTTGAATAGTCTAAATTCACACAGTAGTAATATTGAAAGACAAGATTTGACATTTATCTCTTCTTTTTTGTTAAGTAGCCATCCCAACAAAAGTAAGTGACATCTAGCTCTTCTATTATGTTAAGTTGCCATCAATGCCAAAAGTTTAAGTTGGTAAGATTTGGACCTTAACTCTATATATGAAGCCAACACATGAGTTGAGTCGAGTTCACCAAATAAAAGACAATGTAGTTTGAAGTCTCACCATTATAATAGGAGAACAACAAAACAAGGCATTCTCATTTAATGTGAATTGATAGCTATCAGAGACTCTAGGTCAAAATAAAAGAACAACAAGAAGAAAAAAGAGTCTGCTTACTTCTTTTGGATTTGCATCCCTCAACATATCTATCAGTCGATCCACTTCCACAGTCTTTTTGAATGCTTCCTCAGCATCTTGATTGACTGCACAGATCAAAGTTCTCCTGTTTTATTAAATCCAAAAACACAAATTTACTATTGAGGGCTCCATTAACAGGTTGAAGAATAAGCAACGAATCAGAAAGAACAGTCCTCTCTCACTATTTGGATAAAGCATATTGGAATCTAAAAACAGAAGAATCTAAAACATTCCTAACATTATCCAAGTGAAGAGATAACTGGACTGTGAACTGATATTTCAGCTTCAACATACAGAAACACAGCACAAATAAATAAAACCGAGAACAAGAAGATCAAATCTCATGACTGTCAATCAAGGAATAGCTTTTTCCTATAATCCAACAAAGTCAAGACAATTAGGAGGTACTCAAAATGTATTACAAATACTAATCTAACATTGATATAAAAACAATAAATATATATCTGAAAAGAAACAAACAAACGAAAAACAAGGTGCTGCAGTGATGTTGCCTACCTTGTCTTAGAATTCATCAAACTGGTTGAAGAAAACGGCATGAGCCTCGGCACCGCAGACCTTCCAATGCCCCATTTCTGGTGCAATGAACTGTATCTTCCAGGGCAATGAAACATCTATAAAAACAAAAATACTTTGATAATTACTTAAAAATCAGATTGCACGTATAAGCTAATACACCCCTCGATACTAACTCATCTATAAATACTAATATCTGTTTGGTTGTCAAGAATCCGAGAGAAATAAAATAAAATAAAAACTTTAAATCTTGATTTCGCCCCAAAAATAAAGACACGCACACACTCCACTGAAGTAGTTCAGTGTAAAATTGGATGTGAGCAACAATTTTCCCGAGCTCGAGACACACATAAAAAATCTGATGCATTCGCCATTTCGTTTCTCCCATTACCATTTTCTCAAATTTTCCAACGACGGAAAAGTGAGAGAACAAAAATGTTGATGAATCAAAGAAAATTCGGAAAACATGTTCGCAGGAGTAATTAGAAGATTGATAAGAAACATTGAATCAATCTGGAAAAAGAACAACCTGGTGGTGGCATCTACGAGGAGAAGGTGAAGAGGAACACAGCGGAGCTGGATACGCCGGCATGGTCATGGACATTTTTGCGGCCATTGACTGATTGGAGCTTGTACAGGGAGTGGCGGGAGAGGTCGATAGTATACTGACCCTTCAATTTTCCTACCAAATCTTTTTTCTATTTTTCTGATCGGTTTCTCTTTTCAGAGGCTGAACGTGAGGAGGTGTATGCGGGATTAGAAGTCCGGGCCTGCTCGACAGAAAATTCTATTTGCATGGAGTGGACTATACACACACACATGGGGGCCGGAGTGTGTATAAAGTAAACAAAGTTGTCGCCATTGCGGGTTATAAAAGTAAACAACATACATTCCTTAAAAATATCTCTGTATATTCATTATCTTTATACATTCATAAATGTTTTGTTAATAAAGGAAAAGCCTCTCTATACACTCACTGAATGTATGGAGATATTTGAGGTGTGTATATAAACAACACTCCTTTTTTGGTTTGGACTTGTATTTATTGAAGCCCACTATAATTTTGAGAACTCTTGGGCTTGAGAAGTCCAGCCCATCAATGCGTGATGGACCAACAACAAAACTTGCGTTAGTGTGCATCTTTTCACAATTTTTCTTTATATATATTTATAGAATTTATATTACTTAAATATATTCTATATTTATTGGTTGATTTAATTATTTAAAGTGCATTTATAAAGATTTTATCTATTACTAATTGCTAATTATATGCAATATTTCATTACGTTTTCGCACTAGACATCTTTTAAATCGTTTTATTTTGCTTCCCACCATTTGACTATTAGATTTAAATGTATTTGTATTTGATTTGACATTTGATAAATGAATGTATCACATAAAGTTCACACTCATACATTATATATATATAAGGAAAGAAAGAAATAAAGAAAATAGGATTAAGCACTTTTACCTTTCTATAATTTTTACAAATAAAAATTAAATGTTAATAGTCCATCTTAATTTCAAACTGGATTAGTTATTAATATGTAAAAAATAAATGGTCATTGATCATTTAGGTTTTCCTTTAAAATAAAAATCTATGTGGATCATTAATATTTACTTTGATAAGTGTCAATAGATTATAAAAATGCTATCCGAATCTTACACAAATATAAAATAATAATTCTGGTCATAAATTTTTTTTAGAATATCTTAAACTAAACAATAAATGAATCCTCATAAAGATTATTTTATACAACGATTATTTAATAAACAAGAATACATAATTTTGTAACTCCGACTGCAAAGTCCTTAAAATTAGACTACTTTTCTTAAAAGGATTGACGGAGGCACACTTGTTTATGATTAAGAATCTAAAGCTAATAATTTTTCTTGTCATGCTAATGATCTAGAGCAATCATAGAACCCAAGTAATACGATTCAACCCAATAGTTTAATAGAAAATATGAAAGTGGAAAGAGTAGAAGGAAAAGGAAAGACAGTCTGCCAATGGTGCGGCACACAATGCATCTTTTAAAAGGGCCATCCATGCATGTGACATAGCAATCAGTGCTGAGGAGAATATACCTTTTTACAAACACCTTGTCTGCAATTTGAGGGACCCTATTCTGCTTAAGCTTTCACCAGATTGGAAACTTGAACCATTTGTTTTATGCAACATGATCTCAATGATGACTTTTCCTTCCATTTAAAATTTTCCACATCTTTTTCAACCAACTGATCTTAATTCATGATCATATTAACATGTTTTCATTTTTTTATTCCTTTTTCAACAACAATTTGCATGCAATTTTTCTGTCAAACAAAAGAGAGAGTTTTTCAAAACTATATATATATATATATATAACTTATTAATTCAAATAAATTTGAACTTTTAGAAATAATGACACGAACTTCCAAACCAACAATAGTGGCTGCTCTTTCTTAGCCATCCACAAATTCAAACTGAAAAGACATGGTTTTTTGCAAATTGGTAATGCATTATACACCTACCCACATGAATTATAAAAGGTCTAAACGCTTTCTGTGGCAGCAAAAGCTGATTATTAACGCCGTTTTATGCTCCAAAATTCTAAACCATGTGGGGAAGTACTATTGGGAACTGTACAACAAGGAACAATATTAATTATATATATATATATATGTTCCTTATCTCTTTCGTCTACCTTTTATATCATGCCCACAACTTGCAAGTCTGTATATTCTTTTTACATCTTCCTTGATTTAGTCAATTAGATCATCCATATTCAGAGCCTGAAAAAGTGATATTTGTCTTTTAGCAGATTGGTAAGATTTCTTTTTACGTAATCTGCTCAAACTTTTCTACTTCCCCATTCCACTAGAACGCGCCTCAAATCAAGTCAAATTTTTTGTGATATATAGGACTTAACAACCACCTCCTTATTTTAATGTTCCAATCCCCAAAACTCAGCCCCACACCAGTAGTATAAGAAATGAAGCAGAAACCCATTTTAATTGTGTCCCCAAATATACAAGGTAAATAAAAAAATGAAAATGATAGTACTAAGATTTAGAACGTTGTTATTGTTTGGTATTACCAAAGGGTACTGAATACTGATAAATATAGGTGATGTATATTTAGTGGTATTTCTTTTTAATTAACCCTTTTTGTGCTTTTGATGTATGATTCAATGCCACATCTCATGAAAACCAGGTTAGTGAAATCTAATTACCAAGACTGATGATGTATAGCACTTTTGTCCATAAGATTTTAAACTATACCCATAATGTTCTCTCTTACTTCGATGGGTTCTCTATACACATTGCCAACTTTAATAATGGGTTTTTCTTTTCTTTCCTACTCCCTTTTTCTTTAAGAAAAATATACAGTATGTGTGTATATATGTGACTCTCTTATTAAGGGTAACATCTTAAAAACAACCTTAATCTTGAGGGCTGGAAAACCAAAATCAAATAATGAAGGTTGAACTAACATTGTTTAATTTTTTCATTCATCCCTCCATTGGGGTCCGAGAGCCTTGCTTCCAAATGTATTTCAGCGACGTGTCAAGATATTTTGGGAAAATGGGGAACAAAAGTTTGACTAAACTAGCTCTTGGATGACCTCCAAAAGTCTCCCATTTATTAAAATATTAGAGTGCTTTGCTTCGGTACAATAATTGGTGATTAAGAGCATAAACAATAAGAGAAAAAATGTGGTTAATAGGTTGAGACGTCTCTAAAATATCCTTGTACCGCATAAACTTGACGTGGTTTAGCATCCGAATAAACAATAATTAAGCAATATTCTTCTTCTTGTTATATATAATTAATCAAACAGAAGACAATGATATCCTCTTTCTTTTTTTTTCTTTTTTTTTTTTGTTTGGTAATCTTGTTAATGAGAAGCTCACGACTTTCTATCTTAAAGAAAATAAGCATTAGTACTTTGCTAAATGTGTTTGATTATTAAATTATAGCTAGTGTCCACCTCACCTATCCCTCTCTCACCTAACAATTTGGAACCCAGTAACTGGACCAAAGACTTGTACACCACAGCTCTTGCAGATCAATTAATTTGTAAACTTTTATTAGCCTCAGAAAAACATACCCATTTCATGAAACTTCCACTAGAAGTCTAGAATTATAGATTATAATAAGGTAATGCAAATAAACATGTTGGACCCATTTTCATTTTCGGTACTGTTTGGAATATATTTTCATCACTTTTCTTACCACAATGATTGACAAAGCTTGCCATTGGTATATATGTATATATATTGATCATGACATATAATAGTGTGGCCCAGACAAAGCTTTAATGAATTGCTTGAATGCTACTTACCAAGTTGGGAATATTTGATTGCTGCATCTATAATGTTATTCTGTCCCTATGGAATCTATACTAGGAAAAATTTACCATATGAAACCTGTGCATGAGAACTTAAATAACTCAAGCTTTCAATTAATTAAGTATAGCTAGTCTACTTTCTCAAGCATTTGTTCACGTTAATACTAATTAAGCTTCACATGTTCAAAACTTTCACATCAAACCCTTTTAACCATTGTTACTCTAGCCGTTAACCATTGTTACTCTAGCCGTCAGCAATACCACTATTCCATAGCCAAGTGGGACGAAACTAACACATATAATTAGTCCAAAAGTAAGCTTTCGGGGCAGTTCAAAATTACCCTTTCAATTTTTTTATTTTTATTTTTTTTCCCTTTTATTCACATTTCTAATTTCTTCATTAATACCCAAAGATTCTGGTGATGAACAATAAGATCAGTCGCTGAAATCTTTTTTTTTGATGAATCAGTCGCTGAAATCAATTCAATGGCCAGCTGCAGATTGCATATTATTGATAAAGAATGCGATAATTTAAAAATATTAGACCGGTCTCTTATGAGATGACGCAGCCCCATCAACATCACACCCTCTCTCTCTCTCCTGCTCTCTTTGTTTGTATTATAATATTCAAGTCGGAGAGAGAGGCTGATCAGGTCAATAAATAGGCAGATATAAATGCTCTGTCATACCTCCATCTCCGTCTTCAGAGACACTCTCAGAATGAGATCAGAAACTTTTCGGATAGAAGATTAGCCACAGAGAGAGAGAGCGAGAGAGAGATGGAGAGCCAACTTGCTGCTTTCTCTTTACCGTAGAAAGAGAAATATTAGAGAGAGAGGCATTTGTCCAGAGCTTTCGCATAGGATGGACACAAACAGTTAAAGAGACTTGCAAGCTTAGCTGTTTATCATTGGTCCCAAAAGCCCATAATCCTTTGTCTCTTTCCTAGCTTCCATTTCCACCCCTAGAACACTCTTTTTATAAACAAAATCACAGCAAACTTAGAGAAATAGATTAGAAAAAAAAGAAGAAGAACCCAGCTGATCACAGAGTGTTTTTTTTATTTTATTTCTTGGTGAAAAAGCAAAGAATGAAGATCCGGTGTGATGTGTGTGACAAAGAAGAAGCCTCGATGTTCTGCTGTGCCGACGAAGCTGCTCTTTGTGATGGCTGTGATCAACGCATCCACCGTGCAAACAAGCTCGCCAGCAACCACTCTCGCTTCTCCCTCCTAAACCCAACCTTCAAACAATTCCCTCTCTGCGACATCTGTCAGGTCCCTAGCTTTCTCTCTAATCTCACATCATGCAGATTTTACATGATATCAATTAAAGCAAGAAAAACTAAATCTGGGTTCAATTTATACATTAATTTTGTGGAGTTTTTTTTTTTCTGTAGGAAAGAAGAGCATTCCTATTCTGTCAAGAAGACAGAGCAATTCTATGCAGAGAATGTGATTTTCCAATTCACAAAGCCAACGAACACACCCAGAAGCACAACAGGTTTCTTCTCACAGGTGTCAAGCTTTCTGCTACTTCTTTGTATCCAGCCTCATCGTCCTCTACTACCACTACTGCCTCAGAACAAATCATAAACAACACTAATAATATTAAAACCAGAACCGCCCCACAATCATCGACGAAGAGACCCAAAACAGTTCCTCATGAAGTTGTAAGATCTCCATCGATTGAGAAAGCAGTACTGCTACAATCAGCAGGTCACAATAAGCTATTGGATGACAAATATTCAGCGAGTGACAACGGTTCGTATTTAACAAGCAGCATATCTGAGTACTTGATGGAAACGCTACCAGGGTGGCACGTGGAAGACCTTCTTGATCCTTCATCATCTGCTTCCGATGGTTTCTGTAAGGTTTGCTATACACCTTAATACTGGCTACAGAGCAAAACATAGAGAGAGAAAGAGAGATATTTTGGTGAAAGACATATACTTTATTTGATATATTCATAATCTAGCATGTTGCTGATGCTATTTATTTATCGGATTTAATGCAGACTAATGAGCCTTCACTACCATTTGTGAAAGATGATGATGATGATGATGAATGGAACACAAGCTCGGTTTCAGCAGAAAATTTGGCGTACGGGGTGCCTCAAGTTCCACCACAATCTCCTCTAATCACATCTAATTTGAATCGCGGTATGCCCAAAGCTGCTGGTGTTTTTGACGCAGCAAAGGACTCAGAAAAGGCTTACCCTATGATACGCAACAGAGAATGGGATTCTGATAACTGCCTCACAGTTCCTCAGATCAGTCCTCCATCTTTCAAGAAACCAAGACATTTTCATTAGAGTTTGGTATTTGTAATGTTTTTGTCTAACTTTTGTCTTGATTGATGTCTGTTTGGTCAGATAGGAACTAACTTATCGCAGCCAAAAAATAATTGCGACTTTGAAATGAGTCTTAATTTTGAAGGCAAAAGTAGAACTAAAAATGATTAAAATAAAAAAAGGGACTTTATGCCCAACCCATTACTAGATGACCCTATAAGGACTGTCGTTCAACAAATTATACATCCCAAATAAATTTTTCAAAACAAATATTTTTAGCAACAATTAAAATTTTCCTTAAAGCTATGCAACATGCTATTTCACGTAAAGTACTTTCCAAACGCCATGACACAAGGAAAAAGCATTCAAAACATTGGAGTGTCATTCGAGCATCAGAAGACCACAATAACCATCTTAGACATCCCCGACTGATTCAAATGATATATACAAGTGCTAGTGTAACAATCATTTATGAAAACAAAAAAAGATACATACACACACACACACACACACACACACATATATATATATATATATATATATGAAGAGAGAGAAATACTCTTGCAGTGCATTGTTCATATTTCTTATTAAACAAAAAGAATAAACGATACTCTTATATGTAATTAATGCATCAAATATAAATACACTAATTACACGTAATGAGTTTTTCGCCCATAAAATTGGAAATGATACCACTACATATAATTAAATGCATTCAAGGTAAATGCATTAATTATAATTAATAGATATAAGCTATATATAGAGAGAGAGAATAAGAAGCAGCACCGCGGTAAACAAAGATACATTGCTCCTTGAGCACATAATGTTTCTATACACGGCAATAAAAAAATATATATAGTGAGGACCAATCACACATTCTGCTGCATCTTGAAAAAAACCAAAGCAACGTCCTTACGTTTCTAAATGTGATAGTTCCTTTCTTTCTTTTTTTCCCCCTTTTTTTTCCTTCATTTTTTAGTCACTTATTTTACAACCTCTAGGGAAGAGAAAACAAAACATTGATATACCTTTTACACAATTACGTACAGGCAAACTAATGAAAGAATTTAATCTGCACCCGCTTTTGCACAGAATATAAGAAAGTGAAAGATGACAAAACCCTGCGTCATAAAAAGAAAATAAAAGAAATGAAAAATTACATGTGAATATCTTCACTACATAAACTCATATAAGAAAGCCAATTTGGAGTAGGAAAAAGTAAAACCTTCATTAGAGGCGGTGGGGGTTTGTATTAAGGCAGCGTCAAGAGGTAAAAGCAAAAAGCCTATCTGCAATCTTTGTGCGGCAAATTGGACACTCGGAACAAGCAAGTGAACAAGATTTACATACTGCTAGGAAACATAGAGGGTCGTTATCGTGGTAAAAAATGAAAATAAAGGGTAAATTAAGTAACTTGTTAAAGCTCAAAGTGACTTACGACAAAAATGCCGACATGGGAGAAGAATTGCCGCAGTTGGCGACTCAAAACACACTTTACACATATGGGAATTGGCATCTCCATTTCCCAAGTATTTTAGCTCCTTTTCCTTCATCTCTTGCATCCGAGCCTGAAAATGAGAGAAAAACAATTAAACTCCCAGTTCTAGGTCCCTAAACTTTGAATAATACAACCTCAATGTTTTATCTCCTATTTGATTAAAACTTATGTTGGACATTATGATTAAAAACTTGAGCATCCTAGGCCTTTCAGAGCTAGTCTATATAACATATTGGACTCGAATGAATATTGGAACAAAGAAAGAAAAAGCTCAACAAAATAAAGTTCGAATGTATATGTAAAATATAGTGATACCTTAAGGCGAACAACCAGCGGTTCTTCCTTTGGAAGTTCATCAGTTGGTTTTGAAGCGTCTGAAACTTGACTCTCCTTAGAAACTGTTGAACCGTCAATGTCATTCGTTTTCATTTTATTCATATTTTTGATGCATCGCTCTGTCTCTCGTCATCATTCATCTCAAGAATAGCTCCTCCCCTCTTTCTTCAACTTTGCAACAAGCACCCACATGTTTGCTAAATCATTCTCCAAAGCTTCTTCCCTTCTCTTTGCCTCTTCAACCTTTTTCCTGTATTCCTCTTCTACAAATTCCTTTTCAGCAAGGGCCGCCTCAAGAGCTGTCTCTCGCTGTTTCCTTGCCTGGAGTTCCATCCTTAAATCATCTGGATCAAGACTCCACGATTCAAAGTCATCACATGCCACACCTGATAACTCATTAGTACGACCAGATAGTCTCCCTTTCCTCATAGGTCTTACTGCATCACCATACTTTCGATTCACACCATTCACATTTTGCAAGCTGGCATTTCTTGAATTGGCCAGATCTCGAGCAGCCAACATTTCTTTTTCAAGTTTTGCATTCTGCAATGAGAGCTTAGTCACTTCACCGGCCAAATTTTTCAACTCAACAGCTGCCGCAGAGGCTAGCTCCTTAGCATATGAAGCTTCTTCAGCCAATTTTTGATTCTGAACTCGTAAGCCACTATTCTCCTCCGATAGTTGGACATGCTCCAGCTTTAGTTTTTCATTTTCAATCTCCTAAACAAAACAAATAAGGACATCAATCAGTTCCAATAAAGCATACCATGACAAGTGGAAAAGCTTTGCTTTCGTACGTATTCTTAGCAAATACAATGAACACCAACCAATTGCAAATAAGCTCAGCAATATAACTGAAAAAGTGTCTAGCTTTTACAAGAACATCTTCATACCAAATTAACAAATAAATCGTACTGATAAAAATGCCATGAACCTCTCATAGAATAGAGTGAGAGACAGGGATTGACATTCACATCACACTAAATACAACATAAAGACAATGAACAGAAAATTTTGTGAAGCAACTTTATGCCACTATAAAATGCTTAATACATACAAAATGCAAGAGCTATGATGATCCAGAAGTTCAAAAATCTCACTAATCACCTGAGATAGTACTTTCTTTTCAACCCTTCAGCATATTCCTCAGATACACAGTGTTCAGAAGACAGTGATGACTTATCACCACTTACTGACATGGCCAAACGCTGTTCTAGAATATTTACTTTTTCTTGCAACTCCTTGTTCTCCGCACACTGCAAATAACAAAATTCACTTAAGCAGTTAGATCATACAAGAATTATATAAACTTTATAAAGAATAAATCCTTATTTACTATAATATCAGCAGCCTCTTGAATTAAAAAGGAATTAAGTAAGGAGTAAAATGACTTGGATGCAACAAAAGAAAATCATTATCAGATAAAGCAACAAAAATAGGAAGAATGGTATTCTGACCTTATTTTGTAGTTGCTCCTGGAGAATACGGTTGTCTGCAGATTTTATCTGCATGCAAAATTATGCTTAATAAAGATAATCCTATCACTGTAATACTTTAGGAAGATTCCATGCTAGCAGAAAATACATGAATAACAGCTGCCTTTATATGTCCATCAAAACATTGCAATATTACTGAATACAAAGGACTCACCTCCAGCTCAAAACCCTTCTCATTACACTGGGTCATCAATCTCTTAACTGTCTGTTGAAGCACAAGGAAGTAAACATAAAATTAGATATTTGTATATGATAATAAACACCACTAGTTCCAAATCATGTGATAACAAGGAATTCAAACTGAACAAAACAACACATATTCTGAATCAAGTGAATAACAAAGAATTCAGCACTACCTGCTGCATTTCTACCATTGATGCACTAGCAACTGATGCCTCACCACTTTCAACAATGCGTTGTTCCAAAATCCTCATTTGCCTTCTTTTTTCTTGGATCTCACGTTCCAAGTTCTGGATCTGTAATTGTGAAACTCTGAACATCAGTTTTGTCAGGATCAAAATGAAAACTAGTATACTTCCAAAGCTGCTCAAACAAATCTACAAGGTACTAGAATATTTAAGATCTTGAACACAATATAGAATATCATTAATAGACTACTCAATCGAGTGCTAAAGATGGAGGGAGGGAGATAGAGAGAGAGGGTTATTGAAGAGAACTGATAAACTGAAAAATAGAAATGACTTATTATACACATACAGTCACAGTGAAGAAAACCAAGAATCAACTAAACTTGAAGAAGCCAGTTTGATGCAAATTCAGTTGGACAAAAAAAAAGAAGAAGCTATACTTGTGATTTCGAGCTATCTGGATCATTTACGGATTGCTCCACCAATCGTTTCAAGGTGCTGGTGCTGAATGCAATCTCTCCGGCAAGCATCTTAACTTGTTCAACAAGAAGGTCAATCTGATCAGCCATTGACATACCCCCCTAAAATCAAATACAATGACAGTTGATTAACATCATAAAACAGATGGAAAATATTGGTACATGATCAAAGTGGTTGGTGGTTCCAAGGAAAATGACACTGACCAAAAGTGCCAGATAATTCAAGCAAGAGGATCTAATATTTCTTGATTTATAATAGAAAGCAATCACATAATCAACTAAGAAGACAACAACAGATTGTAAAACTAAATAAGAGGTTTTGCTTTGCTAGTGTCAACAGCAAACGTGGCACAGAAACAAATTTTTGCTTTTCATTGGTCAAACATCCTTAAAATGTAAAACAAAACAAATGGAGGAGAAATGGTTAGGTATGTGCAAATTTCATTATGCTATCCCTATCCAAACAGTCTCGCAGCACCTCAGCAGAGGTTTTAGTGGAGTCTCAGAACCAAGATTACTGTGAAAATTACCTCATGAAACCTAACATGACCGTTAATATGGATTAATATGATAATACTCTTAAACAAAGAAAAGTTGCAAATTTTGTCCTTCATAAGCCAGACTAGTAGGCCTTATCATGTCCTACAGCATTTAGGAAAAACAATATTCATGCCATCCCACAACAAAAGATTTAGAAGTAATAAAAAGCTAATGTACCTCATACATAAGCAATTATTAAGTAAAAGAAACATAGAACTTACAGCGAGCAGTTTTGAACCACTAATAAGTTCACCCGCTTGAGTTGAATCAGTAATTGTACTGCTAGCTGGTGAGAGTTCTTCATTCCACCTGCTAGAAGATCTTCTATGCTTAAATTCATTAGATGGATCTGAGGCAAGATATGGAGAGTCCTGATTCTCATTCTCTACTAGTAAAGAACCGTCATGGCTTCCGTCCAGTTTCTGACAAAGAATAGGGTGAAAATATTATATGGCGTTTTCCACACCCAAAACAAATGCAAGTAATATTCAAATGTGGAAGACAGTATAACCCTTTTAAGAGATGTAAAATCTGGCAGGAACGGTCCAAAAGCTAGAAATTAAATGGACATATAAAGTCAGTAAGAGAAATTGTTACTTAGCAAAACTAAGAAACTAAGCACTAGCCAAATGTTTATCCTTTTGACAGTAATAGATCATGAATGAAAAATAACTTGCTTCTCAAATCTTGGATGCAACTTTCATCATGTCTAATTTTCCTCCGTATTAATGAATATCAATTTACTCACATAACCATGCTAAAACTAATTTTGAAATTAGAAATCAAATTATAGAGTCCACAGAACATCAAAAGAATGAAAGGGGAAATGTAGTTCCCATGCTTTCATGTAAATAATTTAAAAGGGAACTCACATCATCCTCACCAACAGAATGACTCCGTTGGTGACTGGGAATATCACTCAAACAACCAGGAATTGTATTTTTGATGAAACAAGAATGAGCTTTGTCAGCCTTTGGATTCTACTCATAAGAGCAGCCTTCGCTTCCTCTTCTTCCTCAAGTCTGGACTGCATTTTAACTTGACCTTCTTCCAACTATTCACCAAACATTACATAGACGATGAGTAAATCTGAATATACACCTTAAAACAAACTTACATATGGTTTGAAAAACAAAACCTTCTGCCTTAAGGTCATAATCTCCTCTTGACTAACACCAACAAGCACACCCTTCCTTAGCTGATCAAGCTCTATTTTAAGAGTTGAAATTTCTTTTGATACTTCTTAATCAATGACTTTTCACAATTATCTGGCAGAATTATTTTAAACAAGTCAAAAGATTGAAATAAAGTTTTCAATCAGTAAACAATTCCTCCATAATTGAACCATATTTTGAACTGGTATCAGACCTTATTACGAGATGCATATATTTCTACTCGCTTTGCCCTGCTTGCAAATTTCAATGTATTATGAGTTTCCTCCATATTGCTTGATGCAGGAGTAACTGTGCATATAAGCTGGGAATTTCACATAAGAAATAAAAAACGTAGTTATAATGGCTCTCATTACAAAATGACAAATCACATGTTACATAATTATAAAAAACAACTAAAAGCAGAGAACGAAAATTTATGAATCAAATCAACTGTAAATACTATAGCAAATCCAAGTTTCCAACAGAACTAAAATTGTATAATTCTCTTACAAATGATGTAAATTATAGTGATGGTAAATTCTCAACTCACGAAACATGTCCGTGGCCACTTAAAGAAGATTGTAAAAGGCGTGTAAGCTTAGAATCACGATATGGAACATGGGACGCTTTCCCTCACTCAGTTTTCCTATCACCTTCATGTTGCAACAACATAATTAAATTATGAAGTTAGAAATGATTCTCAAACATAAGGAAATCATTATCAGTTATCATCATCAAAATTCCTTTCAGGCATTACAGTCAACAAAATGTTGCTAAAAGAAATCATCCAGTCCATAACTACATTTTCAAAAAGTTATTGACATGTGGGAAGGCTAATCTTGATGTTACATTAGGGGTACAAGATAATGAACAATTAAATAATAGTCAAAAAGAAAAACGTACTGAAAAGAAAATGGTGTCATTTCCAGTAACATATTAAATTGTAAGGCACCTACAGTTCCAAGAGTAAGAAGACTTTTGTTAATGTAAGATCCTTCCTTTCTCATGGAGCCCTGTTGTTTCAGTTTTTGAGCTTTCAGATCCAGCAAGATCAATCAAATTCTGAAGAGATAAAAGCAATTAATAAGAGAAGACTTAAACACTATATGAGCATAGTAAGAAAGGGAACATCACATCATTTGAACCATACAAGTTGAGAGAAGACAACTCCATCATATTCATCACCATGGGCACTACTTTCAATCATCTGCAAATAAATTGGCAGGAAAATGTCAGAGGAATTTTATAGCAATTCTTTAGTTCACAACAAAGTCAAGTACTGTACACAGTTAAATAAGACCAAGTTTATAAAGACTATGCAATAAATACTTCAAGTAATCTGATGCACAAAATGAACTAGAATTTAAGAATCTTCCCCATTGCTCCTTTCCAATGATAAATAGCAAAAGCAAAACAGGTTAGACATGTAAGATGGTTTTCATTTGGACACCGATTAACTTTACAGCAGCGAACATTCATACTTCTGAGAGTTTATAATTAGTCTGAATCTTAATAAAATATATATAACCAGTTTCAATATAAGATTGAAAACGGCAAATAAAAATTCATTTAATGGGAGGAAACAAAATCAGCACATAACCATATCAAACTTGAGAGACTAACAAACGCACTTATTATAAAAATCTTTTACCAGTGTGAAAATGGTGTGACTTCGGCTACTCAACAGATTAAAATTGTTTGAACCAACATGGCGATGCTCTGCATTATCACATACCAATAAAAATGTAATCATACAAACAAACTCATTGTCTAAAAATTTTGACCATTCAACCATTCTTTTTAGAATAATAAAATTGAGAAAACATATAGTGAATATTTTGTTTTACACAAAATTGATCCTTCATATACATACCTTCGCCAGCAGCAATAAAGGAAAGTGCATGCCCAGGGGAAAGAACAACCTCTTCCTTGATACCTTCAACATAAGTACCCTGAGAGTAGTTGAACACAATCATACCAACAAATCATAAAGCCATAAAAGTAATCAATTTTAAAATATGCTTATCAACAACAAAAACAAAAAATAAAAAACCAAACACAATGAAAAAATTACAAAAAGAAAAATCTCTCTAATAGGGAACCAGATCTTATATAAAGCCCCCTTTAGTAGGTAGCACATTTGATGGAAATCTATGATTTCAAGGAAATATCCAATTTATGACTGTTTAGATAATTTAACCTATTAAAAAAATGTGCACCCAAAGTGATTATCTCAATGGGACAATATGAAAGAATCAAAATCCTTAAATAACAATATTCCTCTATTCCATTAGGAAAATAACTTAAATAAATTTATTGATGACCAAATTATTCTCAACGCTAGAAGAGAATAATTGTTATATCTCAGACCCACTCCATAAGAAATTCTTACCATCTACCAAATATTAATAATGGAAATTGATTCTTGGTAAACGCATTTAATCTCAATCAAACAAAAAGAGACCTAATAAAATAGCGATTTCACAATGAGATGATAAGTTGTAAAGCAAGTTACTAAATTGACAAGTAGGAAATGACAATTTATAAGACCTCAAGAGCATAAGGTAATTCGCGAACAAAAGAAGGAAAACAGACAGGAGGAAGATTAAAGGAGTAATTGAGCAATAAATAATGTTATAAAGGAAATAAAACAGCATAAATATATATATTAGTATAAAAAAAATTTAATAAAAACCTGTGCATCTTCTCTAACGCGTAAATTTTGACCTGTCGGATCAAGCAAGTCATTTATCACCTGACATCAGAAGCACCACCCAAAATGAATTATGTAATACATGAGTAATTATTTTAACAGATAACAAATACTCAGAGAATAAAACCAGCGTCCATGTAGCTAAAGGTACACTCCACAATACAAAAGACATAAAGTTTGTGGCCAGAGAAGAAAGCTTCAAACCATAAGTGATAACCCAACAATAAAAATGCCACTTCTAAACTCAAAGTCACATTTCATGAAGTAATTCAGTTTAGTGCAACTAACCTCATTATAGATTTCAAGATATGACACGCGCAGTAAAAACTCGCTTCCTGGAGTCTGTAATGAGAAAGCAGCTATAAGTAAGTCATCCGCAGGCAACTTATGTTAGTGTTGTCAAAATTACCAAGACAGAACAAAGCATCCAAGACTAAAGAAGGGAAAAGCCAGTGGCCAGCATTATCAATTGGCAGATAGGATACAAAATAAAAAATATAAATTCCCAAAATCCAGTGCATAAAGTTCTGGACCCTCAATTATGTTGAAGTGCAATAAAACTATTACTAAAATATAATTTCACAAGGAAGGTCAGAAATTCAGTTAAGCCATTTATGAAGCAGAAAACTTATTGCACCGAAGAGTAACATGGTTCAAATCTTTAGTTTTATGAAAATGCCTCGAACATACTGAGACAGCCCTAGTAGTAGAAAATTTAAACAACCAAAACAGAGGGGGACAAAAGAACAGATTAACTCACATAAATCACAATGTATAGAATTTAAATGAGCACTCACATCTTGGATAATGCTGAATACATCCTTTATAGCCAACGGTATAATACCTGGGGAATTTTGATCTCCCTGTACAAATTATAAGAAGAAATAAGCCAAGTCAACAGTATTAAATACGGGCCTAGATACATAACAGATACCATACTCCCTTTTTTAATAGAAAACTTTGCTTTATTGAGGGGAAAAAAGACAATACATAGAAAAAGAGAATGAGTAATCCTCAAATACAAAATAACATATTTCCAACTCAAAATAATAAGAGATATTTGAACATCAATACCAAGATCTCCCTTCTACACATCTTTCCAAAAAGAGTAGAACCCCCTTACCCACACACCAAGATGCAAAGCTTCTAAACAGAGAATGACCCTGAGAAATGAACTTCTGAAGTCTCCTCTAGTTACAATAACAGAATATATACCGTTTCAGTGAAGCCCATGAATGCTCTTAATTACCTTCCACCAAAACGAATTATTGTCTAAAGGGACCGTTTTCCTTGTAAAGCATGGTTTCTCTACTTGACATTACCCACCACCCCTAATCCTACTAAATCATTATAACACATCGATAAAATTCTTAAATCTAAGGATCCTCAAATCATCTATGAACAGCAATTTATCCAATCTACAAGCTATCACATTTTCCTTTAAATTAGACCAAGTCAACTGAGGGATTCTAAGATTATAATCATGGATCAGTTCATCAGAATTTCTCATACTTCCTATGATTCTATTGCTATTTAACTTCCACTATCATTTCTTAGCAACTTAAAGTCTCCACCTACATAACACTTTAACTTTTGACAGAAACCATGCTACTGAGAACTAAATAATTTTAAACGCTAATGTTTGGGACCAGAAACATGTTAAGCCAGGTAAGCATATGGCAGTAGTTACTGAAGATGTGGAAATGAGTTTCACAAATGTCAAATGACGATAACATGTCTGGGTTTCTTCACGCATCAAACAAATAACTAAATTTAAACCTCAAATGGGCAGGATAAAGACTTTGTGAATAAGTTCAGCTTGCTAAAAAGAACTGTAAGACAAAGTAACACTAGTCCATAAGTCATTTTACACTTGGGATTTTGTTTTTGTCAAACCATACCAAAAAGGAAAAACAAAGATTAAGACTATTTTGGTGCTTCTTAAGCTAGAAAAGTTAACTTTTGTGGTTGTTCTTTCACGATTATACAATGTACTGACAGAAGTGTTTGTAACCCCTACTTTAGCCATTTCAATGTTTTCTAAATTATAAAAATAAAAATAAAATAAGAAATAAAACCACTGCCTCCTCGAAGGATTGCTGCACCAAGCAGACACACCCATTAAGAAAATTTTACACTCACGTGGCTATATAAATGTTGACAAAAATTTTCAAACTTTTTATGATGACTAGCAATTATAGAAAGTTATAAACTGCATAGGTCAGTTTGGTTTCTTAAAATAACGTTCAAATGAAAAGAAATTTGCGATTTCCAACATTGGGACATACATGCATAGTGTGTGTCTTCCCACTACTTGTTACACCGTAAGCAAAGACCGTCCCTGCATTTAAGACAAAGAAAGCTATTAATCCAATGCCTTTCACAAAGCAATTGTGGCTCTAAAACAAAATCACAAATAAAATTATGCAGAGAAACTACCAATTCAGTCACTAAGGTTTTTGCAAACGGAATAAATATGCGGTACTATTTTACCAGCTAATCAGTTAAATTGTTCAAATCTTCATTATCAGCTTTACTTTCTAAGATATAGAAAAATCGTGAAGAGTCTACAAAAGGAATATTCAATACCATTGACACCCTCCATGGCAGCCTTGACTACAGGTTTAGCCGCAACCTCATACACCTCATGAGATGCTGTATGCGGTCCGAAAACTTTATCTGCCACAACAAAATAAAACCCAAGTACAACAATCATAACCACAATTCATTTAATTCCACACCAAATGCAAGCTAAATTCAACAATTCTTTAACTAGCAGTCAATTCATTAGTTTGCGGGAACTTAAATTAGCTTCAAATTCAAATCCCAATCTGATAAAGAAGACATACCAAATGCATACGCCGTAGGAGGATTATACTCGTTTCTCACAATCTTATCCCCGTCAGCGTACCACGCGATCTCATCTCCTCTTTGATACTCTCTCTCACTGCAACCAGAAGTCCCAAAAAAACCAAACTATTCAATCACATTACCTAATACTAAACCAGAACCAAACGGCTCAATTACGTCCAATCCGAAAGCCCATAGATCTGATCCAACGACCTCAGATCTACCATTACCTTAGTGGCCTAAACCGAATCGTCACCGATATACTATCCCCCGACCTCGGCGTATCCAATGACTCAAGCATCAGCTCCTCTGACGTGAGCCCTACCGGTGTACGACTACCGTAACCCTGCGAGCCGTATTGCATTGAATCGGAACGACCGCGACTCGGCGTCAGGGATCGGGAGCCGAGTCCACCGCCCGAGTTGAAATACGAAGATGCAGAGGAAGAGCAGGAACGAGGCATGAGCCGGCCGTTCAAAAACGAAGAAGACGAAGAAGTGGACGAGTAAGGCGTCGAGGGTTTCCGATGCGAGAACGGCGAGCTGCTTCGTGCTCGTGAGGACGACGCCATCGAGTCGGTGATTCGGACGAAGCAGACTTCAAACAAATAGAAGAAGAAAAAAGAAGGAAGAGGAATCAGAGAAACTTTGTCAGAGAGCTCACATGGTTTGGGACACAAAAGCGAACAACATCGTTTTCCTTTCTCTCTCTCTCTCTCTTTTTTTTTCTAAATTTTAAATTATTTCGTCTGAAGCTTTCAGCTACACTCCTCCACACCCACTGTGTGAGAATGCAGAGAGAGTGAGGGTGTCCGTGTTTGAGCGAGACGGAGCTAGTCGTTTCGTCTGCTTTAAGACAAAGAGACGTGCAATCTTTCACGCAGAGAGAGACTCATAACCTGTTGAGTGGGGAGAGAGAGAGGGATAGAACGATGCTTGTGAGTGTTTAAAGTTTGAAATTTTTATTTTATTTTTTTAAAAATATATATATTTTAAAAGTTTATTGGTTACAATTTAAAAATAAAATTACTGTGTGGTGACGTGGACGTTTGGGTTTAAATTTGGTGGAAGCAACCCGCGCATGAGCACTGGCGCTTCAAAAATAAATAAACATGGAATTGAGCGGGAATAACTGCGGCCGCCGATTGGCCCAATTTTGGCAAAATATGCCATTAGCAGATTGATTTGACTACGTAAGTTTTGCTTCTCTGCGATTAGGTAATTTCTCTTCCTGAACCGCCACGTGTCCAATAGGGTCTTTTTGGTAATTCAATGAGGGTATATAAGTAAAATGGGGTTCATTTAATTTACCAATATGTCCTCAATTTTCCCTTGTCTGCCAATCAGGCAGCGATGCTTGTGTGTAAACAAAATTGTTGTTTTGCAGCGGAACAAGAAAAGGGACACGTCACATTGGCTCATGGGATTCTAAATAAAAATCCCGTGGGTCCCATTCATATTTGTCTTAAACGATTCGTTTCCAGTTGTGAGGAACATACCATAATTTCTTGTGTTTGCGTGCTGATGTCTACTTTGAAGAAAAGTATTATTAAAACCTAATTTTAATTTGTTTGAAAGTTGGTGGTCATGTAACCAATTCCAGAGATTAGAAATTCCCATGCCAATAAATCATTATTAGTAGATTACCAAATAAAAAAAAATGCAATCAAATTATAAGTAAAGTTAATAATTGGTTAAAATTTGTTTTACCTTCATTTTTTATCTATTATTAAGACATTTCACTGTTTTTGTCCTCTTTTAAGACGTTTTATTTATATAATAATAAAATATAGACCTTTATTTTAAAATAAATAAAATACAATTAAACACTTCAGCGTCAATTGGACAGTTGAGCACTTGGCTTGAGCGTCTAGCTTGCAATCCTATAATCTTATTTAAATTTTATAAAAATCCACAATGTCAAAGACATCAAATTTATTTGTCAAATTTTTAAAATTGATTATTCCTTACTTGATTGTGATTGCCTTTACGCGTTTGTAAATGTAAACTTTATTACTTTTATAATGTTACGTTATACATTTGATAATTCTGTTTCTGTATATGTAGTTTTGCAAAAAGCGTTTCGTAATTATAAAAATCAACACAATGTTAACCAACATAATAATTAGGAGTAATTAGTTTGACTTCACATCTAAGCATTTAATTGCATAATTTATTCTTTTATTATTAATAAATGTTTTTTTATTTTTTTGCAAACAAAAAAAAATCAACAATGGAAGCAATTAGTTCGACTTCAAGCATTTAATTGCATTATTTATTCTCTTATTATTAATAAATGTTTTTTTTTGAAAAAATAATAAACAATGAAAATAATTAATCTGACTTCACATCTAAGCATTTAATTGCATAATTTATTATTAATAAATATACATTTTTTCTTGGAAAAAAAATAACCAACAACTTCTAATTAGGAGTAATTAATTAGTTGAACTCCATTTAATTGCATAACTTACAAATTTTTGCGATTGGGATTAACTTTACTTCTCTCTCTCTTTTCATTTTATTTTAATAAATAAAAAATAATTTCTTAATAAGAGTTATTAATTATAAATTTGATAATTTTTTTCTTTACTTATAGGATTGAGTACTCCGAAATAACAATCAAAATTTATTAAAGATTAAACATACGATTAAATGTATTATATTCACATCCCTAGCTTTACACGTAGGATGAAGAAGTGATACTAGTATTGACTTCGCGGTGGACCCATTTTCGTCTTTTTGTCATTCTCGGCGGGCACATATGTGCGGTGCCACGAGGCGGTTGAGGGAAACACAGAGCCGATGGACGGATCAACCACCGTATCTGCCCCGTGAATTTAATATTTGGCCAAGCATGTGACTACTCGGGTACACAGTTACTACCATGCATCTATTAGCACCTGATCCATAAATATTTGATTTTTTACAAATATAAATATTAGTTTCACCTACCGCGCGATAAGTGGTTTTTTTCTACCATTAAAATATTAAACACGTAGAACAAAAGTCACTGCCAATTTAACAGCGCTGAAGAAACAATCTGAAACAGTCAACTTATTTCTCGCCCAACAATATTAAAAATAAAAATAAAACAAATTTGTCATCAAGCATTTACTAATTCAATAAGATTTTAAAAACGTAGTATTGCGAAAACAATAAAAGGTGAATTAAGGCTGCTTCTGAAAAATAAAAATAAAAAATTCCTGGTGTGTCATTTAGACGTAGCACTGACAGCCCATACGGGCTGTGTGATGTCCTTTGCCTTCTTGATTGTTTGTCTGTAAAATTCACGCAGATTATCTAAGTCTATATGCACACTACCGTAGCAATATATTAATTAATTTTAAACTTTATTTATGTGAGATTCATTATTACGTAAGTAAATGCATAATTGATATTACATAATTCATGTTGATAATTAATATATATACATATATATATTTGACAAGTATATGGAGGATGACAGACAAGTCTATTTTGTTATCTTATAGCCGACAATGGGGGTTGAAGTTTAAGGGGGTGTTAAATCATGAGGAATCATATTTAACATAATTCATGTTATAATGCAACTCATTTGTTATTTTTATTAATTATATATTATTAGTTTATTAATTTTAATGATCATATATAATCTCCAACAATCAAGGGAATACATGTTGATTTATAATTATAACATTTTCATAAAATATTACAGTGCTATTATCATTATCAAAATTTAATATTGAAATTTATTATTCAACACAATATTAAATTTTATAGAGCATATAAAAAAATATTATAATACTGTTATCATTTTTAAATTTTAATATTGAGATTTATTTTATAATACAGTATTAATGCTCAAATTTAAATTTTATTATTGAGATTTATTTTCCAATACAATATTAATGTCAAAATTTAATATATCACTCTAATAAGTCATGCTAAAATACTTGTATATCTTTGCTTTTAAAAAATGGATCTACTTTATATTTTATAAAGTTTTTGAATGACAATATTTTGTTAGCATCAATATAATATTCTTGTTGCAATGTAAAACGTGGCCGCTAATATCAAAATTTAGAATTGACACCGATTTTTGATATCATACTAGATATACTCTCACATGTGATGAAAAGCTTTATTATTACACTGAAGTTTCATCTTTTCTCATACTCAATATTTTGTTGTCGTTTTCTCTTCTTTTCTTCAATCAAAACACACGAAATGATGAACCATTTTTTGACCTTTAGAATCCAAAATGTCAACCAAAATGATGCAGATTTAGAGCCTTAATTTAAACTCAGACAAGTTAAGGAGAAAGGTAAGATGTCTTTGTCGGTCCCAGAAAGCAACATAATCGCATAGATTGCTTTGTTTTAACTGAACAAACCAACCAAAACCATAAGATAAAAAAAAAAAAAACCCACAAAAATCCACATACCCGAAACAGACAAAGTATGCCAAAACGCCTTTTTACTTATTTCATTCCCTGGTCTGGATTACTCTCTTCTTCTTTACCATACAAAATGGCACTGCTACTCAGTATGTGAATGAGTGCAAGCCAAGGATACAAAATTGCCTGGGTCTCACTTCTCGGCACTCAGTTGCTCTTTTACAAGGCCCTGGCAAATGCAACCATCTTTTTTCTTTTATCTTGTGTGGTCCTTTCAAGTTTTGAGATGCCTGTGAGTTGTGACTGAGACCAGAAGCTACTTAGCTGTCATCCCTCCCCAACTTTGTGGGTTACAAGTGGCTCACGTGCAACTGGGCCTATCTTTTTGTAATTGCCACGTGGGTTTCCACTTTAATCAGATCCTCCTAATCATCAGCCTCTGGCTTGGTAATCTTTGACACTCTGTAGGAGCCAAAGGTGATGAAGAAGAGCTCAAAATTTGAGAGGTTCTAATTCTGGCAGGAAAAAAATACAAAGCCGAAATAGATTCCAATAATGATATCGCACTCAGCCAAAGCCCAGCTACCCAAGGCACTAGCCCAGCCCGTCGAAGATGCTCCCGGCCCCGCCCCACCAATGAAAGTACGGCCCGGCTCACAAGCCCCAAGCCGAAGCCCAGCCCATAGAAGCAGCCCCTCCCAAGCAAAGCCCGGCCCGGCTCCCATTCCAAGCCTCAAGCCGAAGCCCAGCCACCCAAGCCCCTGGCACTAGCCCAGGCCCATCGAAGATGCTCCCGCACGGCCCGGCTCCCATGCCAAGCCCCAAGCCGAAGCCCAGCCCGTAGAATCAGGCCCCACCCAAGCAAAGCCCGGCACGGCTCCCATTCCAAGCCCAGCCCCGATAAAGACACGCCCAGCCCAAAGAAGACTTATTCAGCCCATTGGAGCAGGCCAACCCAATCAAAGCCCGGCCCGGCTCCCATTCCAAGCCCAGCCCCGGCCCCGGCCCCGTTGAAGCCATGCCCAGGCCGAAGAAGAAAAATACAATTCGCTACGAGGACGGCTCGAATCTCCGACCTTGTGGTTACCACCCAGGCGTTATAACCAGCCTAGATATTCCAGAATGCTGATACTTGTAATAAATATTTATATTTAAATTAAAGATAAAAGTGTTAAACGTAATCGAACAACCATGTAATTGTAGAACATGTCAGCTATAAGCAGCCTAAATTGAATGGATATGACACTTTCTACATCCCATACTACGTCATTTTCTGTACGAGTCTGTATCGTTCAAGTTTTACAGTGCATATCCATCATAACAAGAACATTATTAACTTGATGTGTGTTTAGCAAGGATACGGAGAAATACAGTGCTAATTGGCGGTGATTCAGATAAACATGTGTTTTCCCATTTTTTTTATTTTTATATATATTTATTTTGTAGTGGAGTTTGTTCAGAGATGCACTGTTTATCCAATGGCTTTTGCTTTTTTTTTTTTTTTCAAGGGCAATAGAAGATCTAACTAGGTAAACTATTGATAAAATACTTCATCAACCTACTTTTTCCTTTTGGTTTTTCATTAAAAAATTGTTTTTTTTGAGTTTGAGAGAGCAAATAAGTCAACTTTGAAGAAATGGTCAAATTGCCTTCTCCTTCTTACGCCTACAATTATACTTTATTGATGTTCCATTGCGCTACAGCCATTCACACCACACCATCGATAACCTTTTTAATGTTGAAATTACGGTTGAGGATGCTCCTATTTTAGTCTATTAATTTTGCTATGAAGTTATTTAACGTGATTATTATAAATGGATATCGGTTAACTTGACCAAAATAGAAAATTAAATTTGTATTTTTACTTTTTCTTACTATCATCACTAATTGCAAATTACATAGACAACCCTCTTCTTTCTTTCTTTTTATTTTTATTTATTTATTTTAATAGATAATTACAATCCCAACCTTAAAATATCTAATAGTAAAAGAATTAACTATAGTCTCCTATATATATAATACACTGTGTTTGAATATATATATATATAATAATAATAATAATAATAATAATAATAATAATAATAATAATATACCATTACTTCTTGCTAAAATATTATATGACATATATTTTATTATGAGCTTGTAGATGTCATGTCTATGTCTAATACTTCTTAAATTTTTTTAACCTATTTCACAAATAATAAATATTTTATTTTAAACTATCAAAAATACTCTTTAAGGATAATAATTTTTTTGTTAAAAAATTATAGATAAAATTCAGCATGCAGAATTAATTTATCAAATACTAAATAAAAAATTATTTATTTATTTTTTACCTTTTTTGAAATTTTTTTGATGATATGATGAATTAATTTGTCAGATAACGAAGCAATTTGATAAACTTCATAGATGCCAAATTAATACTAAATAAAAATTATTTTTTAAAAATAATTTAAAAATAAAAAATTTATCTATATTTTATAATATAATGAGATAAAGAATAAATCTTATTTTTTATTTGAGCATATTTTATGTAAAAAAAGAAAAAAAATAGATATATATGCGTGTTCTGGTTTGTTAATAATTAAATGAATCTTTAATTTAATATATATTATATTATTGATTGAATAAAGAAAAAAGAAAAAAAAATGACGAAAAGAAAAAGAAGAAGACATTGAAGAAGCAGAAGACGAAATAAGAGAAGAAGGGGGAGAAAAATAAACTTAAGAGTATTTTTAATATTTTACTATAAAAATTGACTAAACTAAATAAAAAAATTTCAAAAGAGTGCTTTTTTTTTTAAATTTTTTATAAGGGGCTTTGGTCTATCCAAAGTACAACACACCTGGTCGAATCTAGATGGCGGTGAAATATATATTTAGTTTTACCATCAGACCAAATTATTGTGTGTTCCAAAAAAATTTCAAAAGAGTGCTCATGACAACTAAATACCGTTTTGTTATTTCGATAAAAAATATATCACATGTAAAAATTTAAAAAGCGTTTGCAGATAGACTTGACATTGGGCCACTTCTATGCAATCTAAAGTCCAAGAGTGTTATTATAAACACTCTCGAAACCTCTATATACACTCATTTTTCTTCCATGCACAGAGGAATATGGATAGGGTTTTTTGGTGCTATAGTCGAGGATGTGGTGGCTTAATGGATTTTAGCCACTTTTTGTAGAAATCAAAATTTTATCCATTTTTACTGTTTAAACTTCATATCTTTACCAAATTACCCATTTTTATATTAAATTTAATACATTACGCATATATCTTTTTCTCATCATATTAAATTGTCACCATCTTGTTCTCCTCCTCTTCTTTCCATTTTTCTTTTTTGTTGGGAAAGTCAATCAAAATGAATTTTGGAGACATATTGGGAAAATGAAGAATATTGACAAATTCAATCAAAATGAAATTTTTTCCAATAGCACACCCTTTTGAACTTTAAAACGTCTGTCAAATTCACTATATTTTTTGAAGACCTAAATCAACCCAGAAAATTATAAAAAATATTTAAATTAAAGCTCATGCTCTTAATTTTTCAACATATATAATATGCACGAATCAAAGTTCGGAAAGGTGTTCAAAACTGAATTTTTTCCAATAGCGCACCCTTTTGAACTTACAAACACCTGTCAATTTCACTGCATTTTTTGAAGACATAAATCAACTCAGAAAATTATGAAACAATATCTAAATTAAAACACATTCTCTTAGCTTTTCAACGATATATCATATGCACCAATTGGAGATCAGGAAGGTGTTCAAAATAAATGTTTTCCAACAACGCGCAGAAGTGTACACCGACGGCATTTACATGTCTGTCAACTTCACTGTATTTTTTGGATACATAAATTAATCTAGAAAATTTTAAAAAAATATGTAAATTAAAGCCCATCCTCTTAAATTTTCAAAGATATATTATATACATAAATTGGAGTTCAGAAAGATGTCCAAAATCAAAATTTTTCAACAGTGCACAGAAGTATGAGAACGGACACATGTTGGTGGCCACTAACCCCCCTTCCGTGGCCACCATAGGGGGGTAGGTGGTCACCGATGAGTGCCCATTTTGGCACTTCTGTGCACTGTTAAAAAAATTTAATTTTGAATACCTTTCCGAACTCCGATTCATGCGTATAATATATCGTTGGAAAGCTAAGATGATGAATTTTAATTTACATATTTTTCTATAATTTTCTGGGTTGATTTATGTATCCAAAAAATACAGTGAAGTTAATAGACATGCGAATGCCGTCGTTGTGCACTTCTGTGCGCTATTGAAAAATATTTATTTTGAATACCTTCTTGATCTTCGATTGGTGCGTATGATATATCGTTCAAAATTTAAGAGCATGAACTTTAATTTGAATATTTTTTCATAATTATTAGAGTTTATTTACCCCCGTCGGTGGCCCACCAACCCTCCATAGGTGGCCACCGACGGTGCTGTCTACCCACTTCCATTTGTGCGCTCTGTTGGAGAACATTAAATTTGAAGACCTTCACAAACTCCGATTGAGACATATGATATATGGTTGAAAATTTAAGAAAATAAGTTTTAATTTGAATATTTTTTCGTAATTTTTAGAGTTCATTTATCCCTGTCGGTGGCGCACCAACCCCCAGCAGGTGGCCAGACGGTGCTGCCTATCCTCTTTCACTTGTGTGCACTGTTGAAAAATATTAAATTTGAAGATTTTTCCGAACTCCGATTGAGGC
This sequence comes from Rhamnella rubrinervis, assembly GCA_007844105.2. Taxonomy (NCBI): domain Eukaryota; kingdom Viridiplantae; phylum Streptophyta; class Magnoliopsida; order Rosales; family Rhamnaceae; genus Rhamnella; species Rhamnella rubrinervis. Next base: position 46,066 of record VOIH02000096.1, read on the forward strand.
ATATGATATATGGTTGAAAAGCTAAGAGATTAAGCCTTAATTTGAATATTTTTTTTATAATTTTTAAAGTTCATTTACCTCTATCGGTTGCCCACCGACCCCCCATAGGTTGCCACCGACGGTGCTGCCTACCAGCTTCCACTTGTACGCGCTGTTAGAAAATATTAAATTTGAAAATGTTTTCGAACTCCGATTGATACATATGATATATGGTTGAAAATCTAAGAGAATAAGATTTAATTTGGTTATTTTTTAAATAATTTTTAGAGTCCATTTGTCCCCGTCGGTGGCCCACTAACACCCAGTCGGTGGCCATCGATGGTGCTGCCCCTTTGTAATTGTGTGCATTGTTGAAAAAACTTATATTTGAAGACTTTTTCGAATTTGGATTGAGGATATGATTTATAGTTGGAAAGTTAAGAGGATAAGATTTATTTAAAAATATTTTTTCAAAATTTTCTGGGTTGATTTATATCTCCAAAAAATTCAGTGAAATTGATAGGTATTCGAAAGTTCAAAAGGACGCGTTGTTGGAAAAAATTCAGTTTTGAACACCTTTTCGAACTTTGATTCGTGCGTATGTATATATCATTGGAAAGCTAAGAGGATGAACTTTAATTTAAATATTTTTTCATAATTTTTTGGATTGATTTAGGTCTTCAAAAAATATAGTGAATTTGACAGATGTTTGAAATTTCAGAAGAGTGCGCTGTTGGAAAAAATTCATTTTGATTTAGTTTGCCAATATTCTTCACTTTCCCAACGTGTCTCCAAAATTCATTCTGATTGATTTTTCCAACAAAGAAGAAGAAGAATAGGAAGAAGAGGAGGAGAATAAAATGGTGACGGCGACGACAATGGTAAAAAAAAAGGTGGATTGGTTGAAAAGAAGAGAAAGGAGATGATGAGTCATTTGTGTTTGTGTTGGTATTTGTACTGGTATAAATGATTTGACTAGGCTATAAAATTTAATAATCAATTCAAAACATTTAAAGGGTATAAAAATTAATTTGGGCTAAAATTTTAATTCTATAAAAATATAATTTTTTTTTATTAATGAATATTGGATCCGGCTATGGTATCAAAAAACCCATATGGATATGGCTTTTAGGCTCAAGAAACTTGAAGCTCAGTTTTCTCATGCCTCATTAGTACACAAAACTTAATCGATTGAGAAAAAAAAAAAAGGGATATTTTTTTTTAAATGCTTCTAGTATAATTATTGTGGTAAATAAAATAAATTAGCTGGATCTTCTTGTACCTTCAGGAGTATATCTGTTCGCATATTTATTCAGCTCCAAATTACCTCAAAGTATAAGTCAATAAACTGAACCATATTATTAAAAAATAGATGGGAAATATCAAGAAACAACATATCTATAGCGTACCAGCTTTTATTAATCATCAAATACATTATACACACTACACTTGAAAAATTTCCCGGATTTAAAACATCACAGACACCATAACACATAAAGTCATACATATAGACCATATGTAATGAACTTTATTCTCTTACAATATATATTTTCATATTTTTAAACACACACATTAATTAAGAAGAAGGGTACGTAATAGCTAGCTTGACGTCAACATATATATATATATATATGGAGCTGACATAATCATGTCAGTCTTTATATATAGAAAGGTTAGGCCTTGGCTCGAATTCTTCAGCAAATGACTTGGCTTCTTTGTAAGGGCCAACATTGTTATCATTTTCATGGTTCTTAACAAAGGACTTGGTATCATCGTCATGGTACTGTGAGACATTTGGTCTGGGTTCAAAGTCATCACCAAAAGATTTCACAGTATCATCGTCATGGTACTTTGAGACATTGGGTCTGGGTTCAAAGTCATCACCAAAAGAGTTCACTTCTTTTTCATGGCAGTTGGTGTTTTTCTCTTCGTTGGAACGTTGTCGTTTCGGTACTAATGCAGAATCCGAATCATGAACAAGCCCATGAATTGCCTCAGGCATAGGCTGCTCTTTCATCACACTTCTCCAATATTCTGCTGGATCTTTTCTTGATTCAATGGTGCTCATCATAAGCTGCACAATTAACAAAGATAAAAGAAAAGGTACAATATGTACATGAGAGAAGTAAAATATATAAGCATTAGTTTATCATCTTTAGAAAATAATAAAAATACCAATATTGATGATGATCAATATGTATATATATATATATATATATATATATATATATATATATATATAAATTACCAAAAGAAGTGAAAGGAGAGCAAAGAGTGCACAAGCAGATTTCATGGCTACCAAGGCAAGGTATGCAATATGCTACTCTTTTTAGTTTTTTCTTTGTTTTCAATGTTGTGTGTTGCATGTATATTTATGCCCTCTAATTATATAGATGAAAATATGCAGTGAGGGGCTGTGGAATCATATATTTGAAAGGGACTTCAAACTCATATTGGGATTATTTATTTCTTAATTATACAAACGCCAAATGATTCAGTAGTCGGTAGTACTCTACATATAATGCCATTATTATTCTTTGTAACATTTGAAAGCAATTGCTTTTTTGACGTTTCACATATTCTGCAATTATTGGTATGCGTTAAAGGAGCTAAAAAAATAAAATAAAGGGTGGGACAATATAAGGTCATCCATTTTTTCTTTTTGGGACAGTGATCAATTTTAAGCCATTATTGCTATCCATCATAGGTACAAATAACTTATTAAAAACTAATACATTATCTATGTTCAATATAAATTATGATGAAAAGTTTCATTGATAAGGGTGGTGCCGAAGAAGAATAACCAATCAGATTAGATTTGTTTATTTTTACCGTGGCTAGTTAGAGTTAAATTAAAATCTGAAATTTATGGAAGAAAAATATGTTGGCATTATTCAATGGAAGTATTGTTAGAGAAGGTTGTGGAATCATATATTTGAAAGGGACTTCAAATAATAATTTGGTTTGATGGTAAAGTTAAGTGTGTATTCTATTATTATCTGGATTCGATTAAGTGTGTGATATTTTAGATAGATCAAATCCCCTCATAAAAAAATTTATACAGATGCCAAATGATTCGGTAGTAGTAGGTAGTATTCCACATATTATGCCATTAATATTTTTTTGTAACTTTTGAAAGCAATTGCTTTTTTGATATTACACATTCTGCAATTATTGGTATGCGTTAAAGGAGCAAAAAAATAAAACAAAGGGTGGGACAATATATGGTCATCCATTTTTTCTTTTTGGGATAATGATCAATTTTAAGCCATTATTGCTTTCCATCATAGGTACAAATGACTTATTAAAAACTAATACATTATTTATGTTCAATATAAATTACAATGAAAAGTTTCATCGATAAGGGTGGTGCCGAAGAAGAATAACCAATCAGATTAGATTTATTTATTTTTACCGTGGCTAGCTAGAGTTAAATTTAAATCTGAAATTTATGGAAAAAAAAATATGTTGGCATTATTCAATGGAAGTACTGTTAGAGAAGGCTGTGGAATCATATATTTGAAAGGGACTTCAAACTCATATTGGGATTATTTATTTCTTAATTATACAAACGCCAAATGATTCAGTAGTCGGTAGTACTCTACATATAATGCCATTATTATTCTTTGTAACTTTTGAAAGCAATTGCTTTTTTGATGTTGCACATATTCTGCAATTATTGGTATGCGTTAAAGGAGCTAAAAAATAAAATAAAGGGTGGGACAATATAAGGTCATCCATTTTTTCTTTTTGGGATAGTGATCAATTTTAAGCCATTATTGCTATCCATCATAAGTACAAATGACTTATTAAAAACTAATACATTATCTATGTTCAATATAAATTACGATGAAAAGTTTCATTGATAAGGGTGGTGCCGAAGAAGAATAACCAATCAGATTAGATTTGTTTATTTTTACCGTGGCTAGTTAGAGTTAAATTAAAATCTGAAATTTATGGAAGAAAAATATGTTGGCATTATTCAATGGAAGTATTGTTAGAGAAGGTTGTGGAATCATATATTTGAAAGGGACTTCAAATAATAATTTGGTCTGATGGTAAAGTTAAGTGTGTATTCTATTATTATCTGGATTCGATTAAGTGTGTGATATTTTAGATAGATCAAATCCCCTCATAAAAAAATTTATACAGATGCCAAATGATTCAGTAGTAGTAGGTAGTATTCCACATATTATGCCATTAATATTTTTTTGTAACTTTTGAAAGCAATTGCTTTTTTGATATTACACTGCAATTATTGGTATGCGTTAAAGGAGCAAAAAAATAAAATAAAGGGTGGGACAATATATGGTCATCCATTTTTTCTTTTTGGGATAATGATCAATTTTAAGCCATTATTGCTATCCATCATAGGTACAAATGACTTATTAAAAACTAATACATTATCTATGTTCAATATAAATTACGATGAAAAGTTTCATTGATAAGGGTGGTGCCGAAGAAGAATAACCAATCAGATTAGATTTGTTTATTTTTACCGTGGCTAGTTAGAGTTAAATTAAAATCTGAAATTTATGGAAAAAAAAATATGTTGGCATTATTCAATGGAAGTATTGTTAGAGAAGGCTGTGGAATCATATATTTGAAAGGGACTTCAAACTCATATTGGGATTATTTATTTCTTAATTATACAAACGCCAAATGATTCAGTAGTCGGTAGTACTCCACATATTATGCCATTAATATTTTTCTTGTAACTTTTGAAAGCAATTGCTTTTTTGATATTGCACATATTCTGCAATTACTGGTACACGTTAAAGGAGAAAAAAAATAAAATAAAGGGTGGGACAATATAAGGTCATCCTTTTTTTCTTTTTGGGATAATGATCAATTTTAAGCCATTATTGCTATCCATCATAGGTACAAATGACTTATTAAAAACTGATACATTATTTATGTTCAATATAAATTACAATGAAAAGTTTCATTGATAAGGGTTGTGCCGGAGAAGAATAACCAATCAGGTTAGGTTTATTTATTTATTTATTTATTTTTACCGTGGATAGCCAGAGTTAAATTAAAATCTGAAATTTGTGGAAAAGAATATGTTGGCATTATTCAATGGAAGTATTATTAGCGACTCCAAGGGACTGATCTGTACGTAGCATATATATAATATTAATGTTTGCCCCACGCATGCGTACTGAACCCACAATTCATTGATGATTGAGTACTTAGTTAGTAGACGATCGAACGGATCGAACAGACCTTATTAATTTTTATTACTTTATTTTGATAAAAATATTAGTGAAATCCTTAAGAAAGCTAATTTCTATGCTTGTGAAATGAAATTATTGAAACCCCAAGTGTGTGATTCTTAATAGAGTTGTGGTAAGGTTTCTGAATTCTAGCTATAATAGGGAAGAGAGAAGCATATTTACCAAAAAAAGAGAGAAAATATTAAAATTGTTGTTTTCAACGTCAATAATGGATCAAATACTAGAACAAATAAAACCTGTTGAAAGGTCGGTTCCAGATAGTCATACTTGGACACGAAATTGCATATACACGCATGCATACACTCATTTCATCTCACGGCTAACGTTAACTACCTACCTTCCGACAATGGGTGTACTGGTAGGCTCCTATTATTATTATAATCATATCATTTTAAGAAAAAACAAAAAAATTGGACAAATCCTTTAGCTTGCTGTCTTTAGGGTAGTGCCTAATTAAATATATAAAGGCAAATAGATTTAGGTCACGTTCTTCTTGATTTGACATCAACCATTTATAGTTCATTAGAAATTTCAATTATCTCTCTTATTCACTATCCTTCAATTAAAATTTAATACATTAATTTATTTTTTTCCATTTAAATAATGTGTCAAATTCATTCTAATCAGCAGATATGGAACTAAAAGTCCATAAAAAATTTCAATGGGTAATTATTGCTGGGCTCTTATTATTATTTATTTTTTAAAATTTTAATTATATCATTCTTAAAACAAAAACTTTGGACAAATCCTTTAGCTTGCGTTTCTTGAGGAAAAAAAAAACAAATCGTATCCATAATGCAATTAATAAATATACAACGTCTTATTATTTAGTTTATAAAAATTAATATGTATGGGAGGTAGATGTTATAAAAATAAAATTTTTAATATGTTCAACGACTAATGATTCCAATTAGTAAAACGTTATTCATGTATAGATATACATATAAGTCAAGAGAGAGAAAAATTACATCACCAAAATGAAAAAATAAATAAAACAAACATCGTAGAATATGACTCGTACTTTTAACGTCTTTCAAATAATGTCATTTGGATTTTTGTATTGTTTGAGTCGGAGAAAAATAAATAAAAAAAAACATGGTCGGCTATGAATCATAACGTTTTTCAAATAATGTCATTTGGATTTTTGTATTGTTTGAGTTGGAGGAGGGTCCAGAAGGCTCCATGCAGTACTCATCCAACAGTTTTTTTTTTAATTTTTTCTGGAAATTAATACTCATCCAACAATTGTTAATTTGGAATTATTTAAAATTATTATTTTATACTTTATCTTAATCCAACAGGTTTTAATTTGGACGTTTATCATATTCGTACTTAAAGTTTCAATTTGTTGATAAAGAAAAATGTCGACTTAAATGCTGGCCATAAAATATCAAAAATCAGGCTGACTTAAATGTTGATAATTAAAATGGAGCCTAATTAAAGAAAAGGTATATGATCATATATATATATATATTAAATGGGATATGATTATATTTAATTACTAGAGAAAAGGCTTTTCCTTTTCTTTTGATGGTCAAAAACTTATTACATGCATGCCTTTCCTTTATGAAATTTGGTTGACGCCAAAAGTTAAAAGGAAAAGGAAAAAAAGTTAAATTCTTTATAATTCTAATAAAATTAAAATCTCTATAGTATGCCACCTCATCTACGTTTTTAGGAGTAGAAGGTGAGCAGAGAATCAGAAGGATTTGTAACAGAGGAAGAAAGATGGGTCTTGGAATTGCTTCTTCCATTAGTCTCTTACTTCATCTATTGGCTTTCACGGTAAACCTCCAAATCCTTCCTACTCTTCATGTATTTTAAATTGAGAATTTTATTTGATTCTTATAATTTGTTGCTTATAGTTTTCAAGCTTTTGTCATACACATACACATGATTTGTTATTCATGTAAAATTATTCAAGTGTTTGACAAAAGTACACCAAAATTTCGGAGACTTTTTTTTTTTCCTTCTTTTTCTCAGGTGTGTTTCAATTAATTCTAAATATGCAGATGATCTATATATATATATATATATATATATATATATATACTTTTTACAGTGTGCTCATGGCAGTGAATTTCATACCCAAAATCAAGAAATTAACAAAATTGAACTCCTTGGTAATCGTGATCATAACCATAATCATCCTTCATCGCACATGATGATGGACCACATGATGAAACCTCAAGAAATGATTTTCTTCACCGTCAACGATCTGATTCTAGGAAAGAAAATGGCCGTTTATTTTCGCCAAAAAGACACTTCAGCCAGTTCCCCTCACCTTTTACCAAGAGAAGAAGCTGATTCGATCTCTTTCTCATTCAAAGACCTCCATAACCTCCTCCAGTTCTCCTTCTCTCCAGGTTCACCCCAAGCCAATGCCATTGAAGACACACTCAGGCAATGTGAGATTAAACCCATCATAGGTGAGACCAAGTTCTGTGCTACCTCCTTAGAATCCATGCTCGATTTCGTGCGTGGCGTCTTCAGGTTGGACTCTGCTTTCAGTGTTGTGACCACTACTCACTACACTGATTCATATGTCACTTTCCAGAATTACACAATCTTGGAGGTGCCTAGAGAGATATTAGCTCCCAAAATGGTAGCTTGTCACACAATGCCTTACCCATATTTAGTGTACTATTGCCACAGCCAGAAGAGTGAGAACAAGGTGTTCAAGGTTCCATTACGTGGTGACAATGGAGAGAGGGTTGAAGCTGTTGCTGTTTGCCACATGGATACGTCGCAGTGGAGCCGCGATCACGCCTCATTTCGCGTGCTTGGGATCGAGCCGGGAACTGACCCTGTATGCCATTTCTTCCCTGATGATAATCTTGTTTGGGTTCCTCAAGCAGTATCATCTTCAATGTAGAAACTTTGGGTGACAATTTAGTCTACTACTATGTATTTGGGTAGTGTGACCATATACCAAAATAAAAGACACTGCTTGTGTACTATATATGTGAAAGCCTTTAAGTTATGCGTTGCCAAATTCAATCAACTAATACTTTTCTTTTAAGGTTAAAAGAAGACGTGCATTTTGTTTATGGTAGTGCTACAGCCATTAAAACTTTTCGGCACATTTACCAAGTAATGTGATAGTTGAGGTGTCACAAATCATTCAACGATCGTCAATCTCATATCAGTTTTATTCTTACATTCCTAATCGACTGAAGATTCAAAAACACACAACATGCATACATCCAAGAGAAAAACATACATCTTACTTTTTTTCCACAAAACCCATTAGCATGCTGTATTTTACAAAACATAAAATAAGAAATTAAGCTGATGGATTCTTAATTATTAGGGTCTTAAACAGCCATCCACAAAGGTTGAAATATGTATAAATATCACGCACTACTACTCTCTCAGTTCCCACTTGGCAGCACAGGTGGCTTTTCAGGAACAACAACATAGGAGGGTGAAGCATATGGTGTGGTCTTCATCTTGTTATACAATGATTCCATCGCTGTTTTATAAGCATCAATGTAAGTAGTTGCGACGTCCGGATTGGCCCTCACCTTGTTACTCAATGATTCTATCGCTGTTTTAAAGTCCGGACTGGCCGTCATCAACTTGTTATACAATGATTCTATTGCTGCTTCATAATCAGGATTGGCCCTCAACTTTTAGACACTGATTCCATCGCTGTTTTATAATCCAGATTGGCCCTCAACTCGTTATACAGTAATTCCATCCCTGTTTTATGAATATCAGCGTAAGTAGTTGCGGAGTCTGGATCGGCCTTCAACATGTTAAACAATGATTCCATCGGTGTTTGATAAACATCCATGCCCGGCGTGGCCTTCACCTGAGACAATAACTCGCTTCTAAAATCTTCAAAAGATGAATAACATCAGGTGTGAGCCCAGAGTCCTCCTTGGCGGGGCTGGCATCAACGTCCTTAACTGAGGATGCACCTGGTTCATTTCTTGATTCAATAGTTCTAGCAAACTGCATGAGACGTACAAGAGAAAAAAGAAATTAGACGATACAAGTTTTGAGAAATTGTATTTGTATGTAGATTGGTTAGTTAATTAGCAAAAAGAAATCAGTACGACAAATTTGACAAATTAATTATTAATAAAACCAACCCCTAATTATTTTTTTAAAAAATCTGTTGAAGGATAGGACTGAAAACCAAGCAGAGGAAAAAAAAAAATCTTATATAGAATAATTATAATAAGGAAAATAGGGGACACATGTATTATATATGCTATGTATGCTTACCAAAAGGAGTGGAAGGAGAGCTAAGATAGCACAAGGAGATTTCATGGCTACAATTTCAATATGGAAAAACTCTATACTGGATGAAGGAATTCACAAATTAATTCGGTGCTTATACAGATAAAATACAACAGCTTTATATATATAGTATTACACTCTACAAAACAGAGTTACCTAACCAACATTGGACACATCAAATTGCATATATTTTCATTTAATTGTTATACAAGGACAGTGACCAAGAGCATATTATATGATTTAATTGATATGTATCATTGTTAAAGCAAGGTCTTTATATTATTAATTAATAGATAATTACATATATATATATATATATATACCAATAAAATTAGATTGGCTAAATTCCATCGGAATTTCGTGGTTTTGGATATATATACATGTACGTACCCCTATATGTAATGCGTGAGTACCCCATATTTGCTCCCTTCCTGTCATATTTCTTTCTTGTAACTTCCACCCAATTACTATATTATACTGATTTAATTACCTTTGTAGCGTAGTGAAATCATAGACAGTATCAATTGGAAACTTTTAGGTACGTCTAGTGGATATTTTTTATTTATACAACTCATAGTTTTAATGTGCGCTTCAGATTTTTCTTTAACATTTTAATAAAAAAATCAAAGATAAAATTATGCAACAACAAATGTCGCTTTTCACTCTTTCTAGGAAATATAAGAAAGGATTAATTATTAAAAGAAAAAAATTGTCTGGTTTGAAGCATCTTTGGAAAAGATGGACTAAGTTATGCTAGCTATGCAACATTAACGAGAGGAATGATTTTCATGTAATTTTTTATGGTAATTAAATTGTTGAGTAATTTTTTTATATAGATAAATTGTTAGAGTAGTTTATAATTAGTATATTTTTTTTTATATCATGCATCTACTAAAATTGTTACATGTTCAAAATATATATATTTTAGCACATAAATTAACGTATTTAATTATTAAAGGTAAATGGTAATTAATCATAAAATTGCAAAATTAAGTATGAGATAAAAGAAAAATTTAATGATTAAAACCTCCTTTTATTCCCAACGCAACCCATGCATCTGGTCTAATAGTTATAAGCTGAATGTGGTCTTGATTCAGCTAGCCACTGTTGACTTGCTCAATAACTGTGTGTTCTCCTTCACATTTTGTTTCAAATTTCTCTTCTTCCGGCTTCATCTGGCTGTGATAGATTATAACATTAGGTCTATTGTCAAAAGTCCTAGCAAAACAATGCGTTTTACCACTCGAACGCTGGAGATCGAATGGCACATCGTGAACATGATAAAAAAGGACGCCTCTGATTTGCAAAGAACAATTAGCTAACTTTGAAATTCCATATATTTAAAAAAGAATTTAACATGGTTCTCGCAAATATATATGCTATGATGGACTACGTAGCTCAAATATATTGAATTATAATTACATATTATTTTCTTAGGTATGTATAAAAATATAAATACATAAAATTTGTTACTTTTTTATTGTTTTTTTTTATTAGGCTCTGAATGAATTAGTTGATCATACCTTTATTGTAGCTCAGCAAATGTGCTACGTAATCAAGGATAACAGCTCTCTATATATATCGTTAGACGTTGTGAAAAATCCACTTTATTTATCCCAACAAGTTGAGCTACGTAACCTAGAATATCAGTTATATATATATATAGTGAAAAAATGTTGTGAAAAACTCACTTTGTTTTTCCCAGCAGATCACATAGAACCAACCTCAAGAAATGTTTGAAATTTAATTAATAAATCAGTAATTTGTTGAACATAAATAATAATAAAATGTTGATAAATATAATAATTTATAATTGACAAAAAAAGAAACTAGCTAGGTTAATCTGATTCACATATAGGCCTTACCAAGAAAATAGAGAAGAGAATGCACAGGAAAGCGAAGATGGATTTCATGTCTTTAGTGATCAAACTTAGCAGCGCAAAACAACCTTGCATTTATTAATTTTAATAAAATTTTCACCAAATTAAGCCTGACACTTATATAGTATTGTTACCATTTTATAGGCCAAGTTATACTGATCAATGTGCATAAATTGCTTACTCAATTTTATTTTATTTTTCTCAAAATTAATTGCTTATACGCTGTTTTTTTTTTCTCTCCAAAATTAATTGCTTATACTTTAACGTATTGCAATATATATTTCGTAGTAAGATTCCAATACATGAATTAGAAATTAAGGTGGTCTATAAATATAAAAGGAGAATTAGGAAGATTCCGTATTAAATTTTCAATAAATGAAAGATTAAAACGAAGACAGTGCATGGTTTACTTGCTGTTTGACAATGTGTTTTCTCCTCTCGGTCTGTAACATTCTTTGATATGAATAGTTGATTTTAAAAGATCTTAATTAAGGTGGTTCTCACTATGAACTACTGAACCTGCTCCGCCTTGCCACGTACCCACCTTTTGAATGTTTCACCAAAAGTCACCCCCTTTCTTATGATATGTTCCTTCACTATATTGTAATACTCGCAAAGCTTCGACCATTTCATCTTTTGAAATGCATACTGTATAGAAAGAATTCCCACTGAGCAGGGCCGTTGAGGCTAAAGATGGAAGAATGAGCGGAGCCACCGTAGTTGGAAAGAAGAAGAGCTCACAGACCCAGTGGGCTAGCTTGGAAGTGCCGATCCAACTGAGCAGCCAGGGTCTATTTGGAGGCTCGGCAAAGAAGAGCACGGGACTGCAGGGATGAGTTATCATTACGTGGTTCGGAGAAGGCTTGGCTCGGACATCAAAGCCGGGTGACGGCTCGGTAGTGATGGCTCGGAACAATTTCCCTTGGCTCGAATGTGGTAAGAGCGGGGAGGGTTCCAAAGGAAAGTTCACTCCGTAGTAAATGCTGGATACTTTCCCATATTTCACTTACCAAACTGGGAAGAGCGCCCATTATGGCTTGCCTTAAATCAGGACGGCTAGGGTTTCAAGCCCTCATCCTGATGGACAAGGTAAGGCCATGCATATATATATATCTCTTGATGATTCAAAACGAGGTACGCAATACTCTACATTAGAATTCACTAAAAGTCCAAAGCCGATTAAGCGACTTGGCGTCCGGAGGTTCTTTGGCGGTACCACCGGTGCCCAAAAGCTTTCACACTTTTCCTTAATTCTTGCAGATTCACGGTGGTGCTAGGCAGGAAATTTAACCGTTTGTGGCGGAGCAAAATTCGACATAAACAGTTTGGCGCTAGAAGGATGGCTAGATCGAGTTTTTGCACTAAAACCATCACAGGCCTATTTCCAGTAACCTTGCCAGCAACACCATGCCCAGCGAAAGCGTTAATCTTGCTTCTAAAATCGTTGAAGACAAGAGGAAGAACTCACCCTATCCAAAAGGCGTAGCGGGGCCCTCATTCACCGGAGGAGGACCCGGTATGGTGATGAGCGTGTAGATCAACTCCTGCGGGATGGAGGAGTTGGTGCAATCCACTCGAGCACTCCCGTGGACGGCGCATGAGGAGGATCAATAGGCAAGCTGGAGGCCTTCAATGCCGCTCGAACAATTCGAGCGGGTTGATTTGAAACGACGGCTGGCGACTTGCAGTCGGGCGAGGCGGACCGGGAGGAAGGTAGCGGGAGAGGTTCGGTCGCTCTGGGACAAAGACCAGAGGATGGAGACCATTCTCGGAGGACAACGGAGCCGAGAGGGAAGAACCGAAGCGAAGATTTGGACTCCACGGATGAGTATATCCTCAAGAAAGCGGACGGACCGAAACCATACCACTCTCGGGAGGCGAAGCATTACTACACCCCGGGAGATCGGTGCCGAGAGGATTTGGCGGCGGGAGGGGCGAGGAGATTGGTTGGGCGATGGGCGAGACACCGTTGTGGACGAAATCACGAGGTCGATACCGGCGGGGATTCTCTCCCCAAAGTTCACTGCATGCGATGGCATAGCCGTCCAGCAGGATCACATAATTCATTTTAGGCGTGCCATGATCCCAACATGTATACCCCAACCAAAGCGGCCGTGATGTGCAAGGTGTTGCATCAAGTCCGAAAGGTCCTTTGCTTTGGTTTGGTTTGCCGTCATACGGCGTGGATTCTTTTCATCTGGTCCGGCTTTTCGACCCGATCATCCGGTCGGCGATGGGGAAGGACCGGATGATTTATTTAGGGTTGGCAGCAGAAAGGAGAATCTTTCGGGACTATATCCAACGATTTAACGATATGAAGGTGGAAATTATGGGTATCCGGATGTGGTGGCATGCAACGCTTCAAACAAATTTACGGTACAAAATTCTGACTACATGGTGGGAAGAAACCAGAGTTTATTGCGGACTTTACAAAAGGCCCGAACTTTTGTGGTTTTAGAGGAAGAGACGGCCTTGGGCGTCTGTGGCGATTAAGGAAGGGCGGATTAGCGAATTGAGTGAGAATACCGAGTGATTTAACGTCGGGGGCGGGATAATAAACTTACGAGAATATCCCAGAGGACAAAGGGATGGCCGCTCGGGTAGGAAAAGGTTTAACCAAGAATACACCCAGAGTGGGAGACAAGGCGAGCCCCATAGAGAGAACGAGCGGAATGATCAGATGCGGGACCGTTTGAGGAAATGGATTGGCCGTATCCCGGCTTCGGTTGGTCGCACATGGAGCAGTTCAAAGTCCGGTGGCCACGATCTTTGAATTTGGACGAAGAAGGAGGATAATTGAAATGGTGTGTTTTCCAGCGCTGGCGAGAGCAGCGGAGGAATGCCGGGCATTCAAACGAGAAATTGAAGAATTGCTAAGGCGTGGTTATTTGAGACAGTTCTTTGAGAACCCGGAGAAATGGGGCCCGGCCAAAAACCGGGAGGAATCCCCGGAAGAACAACTTCGCCTTGCCCGGGCGTGGAAGTAGAAGAGTCATTCACTTTCGATTCATGGCGGGGCCGCGTGTGGTGGAGAACGTAGGGAGGATAGAAAGAGCTTATGCACGGATCCCTATTGCTTTCAAGTATCGGCGAAGATCCCGTATATCGTGTTCACGAGAGGACACCGGTGTACGATATTTCCCCGAGGGCGCATTGGTAGTGACCTTGGCGTGGAAATTATGCAGTGAAGAGAATTTTGGTTGACAATGGGGCTCGGCAAACATCATCTTCCTCGGCATAGATCAAATGGGAATTGATTGTCCGATATTCAGCCTACCGCGCAACATTGGTAGGGTATGATGGCAATGAAGGCGTGGTAGGGAAAATTGACTCGCCGATTCCGAAAGCGATGAATCGCTAGCGAGATAATCGTGGTGGGCGCACCATCAGCGTCTGGCGTGATTTTGGTCGGCCTTGGTTGCATTCCATGAAGGCTGTACCATCTACTTACCATCGAAGATAAAATTCCGTCGTGGAGAGAGTAGAGGAATTGCTTGGCCGGTCGGTGGCCGACTCTGTATGTCAAGGCCGATGGGAAAATCAAATAGCAATTACGGGCGAGGGTGGCCCAGTAGAAAGATAGATGCTCTGGAAGATCAGAGGAGGTGCCACTAGATCCGACCACCCGGAATTACCAAGATTGGGGCCTTGATTGGACCCGAGATCCGAACCCGGTGATCCAATTCTTGAGGACCACCGTAGCACCTTCGCATGGTCTACGGATGACATGGTCGGAATAGATCCAAGTATAATATCTCATAAATTGAATGTAGATCCAAGTATACAATGTGTATTGTCGAGAAGGTAAGAGCTGGAAGTCAGAGAAGTATAAGGCCGAGGATGCGGGCACCAAGAAATTTGTTGTGGGCGATTCACGGATTATAAGATGGTGGACTCCAAGCGTGGTCGATCGAGTTCGGAATTTCGATTGATTACGCATGAAATTCATTCGAGGGATGATTACTGAAGCCTTCCTTGTTGCGGCCATTATTGGAAGTTCCTGGGTGGAAGGACTTGAGAACTACCTCAAACTGAGAAAGGAGATGAATGTCGAGGCTGATTGTTGGAATTGAAGAAGCAATGAGGCGTTACGAGAGGTATTCGAGGTGAAGGCGAATGTGGTTGAACATGGGCGAATTCTAAGTCGAGAAGAAGCTAGTAAAGGAATCAACCTTGGACCTAAAGGCATTTCTAAGAAGCGAAATTCCAGGGAAGTGCTTTCAAGTGACAAAATGGGTCACAAAGCGCCGTAGAGTCTTAGAAAAGGAAGAAGAACAAAGAGGCAAATGTGATGGAGGAAATCACCGAGAGGTTGATGACCGAACCTGCTGTGTAGTCTCCGTGAACTTGGTTGGGTCAAATCCAAAAGAATGGTGGATCGATCTTTGCGAACGTATATGCCTTTCGGACAAGAATCATTCACTTCCTTCGACCTGTGATAGTGGGGAGAAGTTGTTCATGGGAATTCTGCGGCGTCAGAGATCCAGGTCAAGGAAAAGTGATCTTGAAGATGGCTACGGAAAGACCACGACTCAAACAATGTCGTATGTACCGAAATCCAAGAATCTTGTTTTAGGTTCCTTTGTTGAACAAGCATGGATTGAGGATAGTGTTTGAGTCGACAAGGTTGTCTTGTCTAAGTCGAGGATGTTTGTAGGGAAGGGATATGTTTGTAATGGGCTTTTTAATTTGAATGTAATGGTAGTAAAGCCAAACAATGAATAAAACAAATGCTTCTACATTGTATTTGTTTGAGTCTTCCAATTTATGGCATGGTAGACTAGGACATGTTAATTATAGTTCTCAAGGAGATTAATTAACTTAAATCATATTCCTTTTCAGTTAATACGAACATAAGTGTGAGACTTGTGTTGAGGCAAAACCGACAAGGTTATCTTTTCAAGCAGGTTGAAAGAAATACGGAACCTCTAGATATGGTTCATAGTGATACATGTGATCTAAAATTTGCACAAGGGGTGGCAATAAGTATTTTATTACTTTTGTGATGATAGCACGAAATTTTGCTATGTGTATTTGCTTAAAAGCGAGGATGAAGCTTTAGAGAAATTCATTCTCTATAAAGTCGAAGTTGAAAATCAACTCGATAAGAAGATTAAGTTGATAAGAAGCGATCGTGGTGGTGAGTATGTAACAGTTTGGTGATTCTTGTGAACAACATGGGATTAGACATGAAGTTACTCCACCATATTCACCTCCTCGAAATGGTGTGGCTGAGCGTAAGAACCGCGCATGAAAGAAATGATGAATCAATGCTAATAAGTTACGGGTTACCTCGGAACATGTGGGGAAGCCGTTTTGTCGGCAAATTACCTTTTAAATAAGGTTCCCAGAAAGAATGAACAAAAGACACAGATGAGTGGAAAGGAAGGCAACCTTCTATAAATACCTACGAATGTGGGGTGTCTTGCCAAAGTGGCGGTTCGACAGAAGAAGGTGAAGATAGGTCACAAGGCCGTTGATTGCATTTTCATTGGTTATGCACAAAATAGTAGTGCATATCGATTTCTTGTATATAAATCACGAAATCCCGATATACACAAATACGATTATGGAATCAAGGAATGCGTCGTTTTGAACACGTTTTCCATGTAAGTCAGAAGAGGACCAAGTTCGTCTAGCGAACATATGAGACTATGAATGAAGATAGTGGGACCAAGAACAAAATCAAGAACAAGAAGAAGAGGTTGAAGATGAGCCTCGGCGTGAAGAGAATAAGGGCGAGAAAAATCCTTTGGTTAGGATTTTTCGACTTATATGTTGGAAAGTGAACCTCAAAGTTATAAAGAGGCGTGAATTCTCAAAGGCTCTTTATGGAAAGATGCCATTAAAAGTGAAATTGATTCCATTCAAAAACCATGCGGAACTAGTGGATCTTCCTCAGGGTAGTAAACCACTGGGTATAAGTGGATTTTCAAGGAAAATGAAAGCAAATGGAACAATTGATAAATCTGGCGAGACTTGTAATTAAAGGTTACAAAACAAAAGAAGGCCTTGATTATTTTGACACGTATTCTCGCGGGAGAATAACTTCCGTAAGAATGGTGTTAGCCATTCTTTGCGTTATGAAATCTTGAAGTACATCAAATGGATGTAAAGACCCTTTCTAAATGGAGATGTAGATGAAGAGATCTACATGGAGCAACCCGAGGGTTTTGACTCCGACAAGAAAAGAAAGTCGTAAATTGGTAAAGTCTCAGTATAGTCTTAAACAAGCAAAACAATGGCATCAAAATTTGATAGTGTAGTGCGGCGATGGATTTAAAATCAATGAGTGTGACAAATGTATATATGTCGAGGATACGTGGAAATGGTATGTCATTTTATGTCGTATGTTGATGACATGCTCATTGTGGGTAGTGATGATGAGATAGTCAAGTCTACCAAAACAATGTTGGCGAGGTTGACATGAAGGATATGGGACTTGCGGATGTAATTTTAGGGGTGAAAATCATGAGAACCCACGATGGACTAGTTCGAGTCAATCACATTATGTGGAGAAAATCTTGAATAAGTTATAAAGATGATTCTAGTGGCAGAACACCTCAGATGTGAATCTTCACTGTCGAAAACAAGGAGAAGGTATATCTCAATTGGAGTATTCTAGGGTGATTGGGAGCCTAATGTACTTAATAGGTTATGCAAGACCGGATATAAACACGCGGTTAGTAAAAAGTAAGTAGGTACGAGTAATCGAATGGTGAACATTGGAAAGGGATCATAAGAGTATTAAGATACTTACGATATACTCGTGATTACGGACTATAATCGATATCCTGTATTAGAAGGATACGGTGATCTGGCTGGATATCGATGTAAAGAATTCAAAATCGACTAGTGGGTATGTATTCACACTTAGTCATATCATGGAAATCCTCAAAACAAATGGTTATAGCGATCCACAATGGAATCGAATTCATTGCTCTGGATAAGTGTGGTGAAGATTTGAATGGCTACGCCATTTCTTGAAGGATGTTCTAGGTGGCTGCACATGCTACTGCATTTATTCATTGTGATAGTTAGTGATAGGAAGGGGCCTGAAATGTGATGTATAATGGTAAGTCTAGACATATCGTCGAAGACATATCTGGATTAGACAACTAATCTCAACGGAATTATCTCATTGGTATGTAAGGTCAAAAGATAACATTCTTGGATCCGTTAACCGAAGGGTTAAATCGAGAGTTAGTTGAGAAATCATCGGAGGAATGAGGTAAAAGCTCATAAAATTAAAAAGTCAATACGATGGAAACCCAACCTAGTTATTTGGAGATCCCAAAATCTAGGTTCAAAGGGACAACCAAATCGTAAGGCTGGTTTAAATCATTTGTGGGGTTTTCACCTCCTAATTCCTATGATGAAGCGGTGATACCCGTTGAAAATGAGGATAAGCTAAAGCTTTTAATTCTTACATCGGAAAAGGAGGAGTATAGTGGGATACTCTTGGTAAAAGAATCGCTATGTGAGAGAAGAGGGGCGAAAGGAGGAGTGGTTGGAAGCGATTTTTAAACTCTTGCGACCGGGGTAGATGTCCGTGGCCAAAGCGGACATGCTGTGAAGCGAAGAATGCGGGGAAGGAATCGTGTGAAGTATATCATCTTTACATAAGCGGCGGTGGGTTGAGGGCATCGTTACCTTCGATAGAGTAAATATATTCTCACGAGGAAGGTTGAAGGATAAAACCTACCTATCCATACGAGGTCCAGTAGAACTTTATCACCGAAATTAGTCCCAGTAGGTTGTGTCTGATTCATTCATGTGGGGGATTGTTAGCCATTGCTTTAGCCCAAAGAAATCTGGTACCGTACAAGTCTTAGCCCATCGAAGCAGCTCCAAGCAAGTAAAGCCCGGCCCGGCTCCCATTCCAAGCGCCAAGCCAAAGCCCAGCTACCCAAGGCACTAGCCCAGCCCGTCGAAGATGCTCCCGGCCCCGCCCCACCAATGAAATTACGGCCCGGCTCACAAGCCCCAAGCCGAAGCCCAGCCCATAGAAGCAGCCCCTCCCAAGCAAAGCCCGGCCCGGTTCCCATTCCAAGCCTCAAGCCGAAGCCCAGCCACCCAAGCCCGTGGCACTAGCCCAGGCCCATCAAAGATGCTCCCGCCCCCTGGCCGTGCCAAGCCCCAAGCTGAAGCCCAGCCCATAGAATCAGGCCCCACCCAAGCAAAGCCCGGCACGGCTCCCATTCCAAGCCCAACCCCGATAAAGACACGCCCAGCCCAAAGAAGACTTGTTCAGCCCATTGGAGCAGGCCAACCCAATCAAAGCCCGGCTCGGCTCCCATTCCAAGCCCAGCCCCGGCCCCGGCCCCGTTGAAGCCATGCCCAGGCCGAAGAAGAAAAATACAATTCGCTACGAGGACGGCTCGAATCTCCGACCTTGTGGTTACCACCCAGGCGTTATAACCAGCCTAGATATTCCAGAATGCTGATACTTGTAATAAATATTTATATTTAAATTAAATATAAAAGTGTCAAACGTAATCTAACAACCATGTAATTGTAGAACATGTCAGCTATAAGCAGCCTAAATTGAATGGATATGACACTTTCTACATCCCATACTACGTCATTTTCTGTACGAGTCTGTATCGTTCAAGTTTTACAGTGCATATCCATCATAACAAGAACATTATTAACTTGATGTGTGTTTAGCAAGGATACGGAGAAATACAGTCCTAATTGGCGGTGATTCAGATAAACATGTGTTTTCCCATTTTTTTTTATTTTTATATATATTTATTTTGTAGTGGAGTTTGTTCAGAGATGCACTGTTTATCCAATGGCTTTTGCTTTTTTTTTTTTCAAGGGCAATAGAAGATCTAACTAGGTAAACTATTGATAAAGGGAAATTGACCAAAATGCCCTCTAATATAATCTAAATTGGAAAAATACCCACCATCTTTTAACTTTTGTAAAATATAGACAAACTACTCATTCTACCCCTCTGCAGCCGACTTTATACACGAGCTTGTGAATTTTCCGATCCGTCATCTTCTCCGTCGAAAACAACAACAACAATGGTTCCATGAAGGAGGCGGGTGAAAGCAAGTGAAAACGAGGTTTCATCGAGCAATCCACCGAAAGCCAAAAACAAAAACCAAACAAGTAGAAAAACCCACAAGCCACGAAGAGGTAGTGCACGATACCACATTTGATTGCAGTAGAGAAAAAGTCGTAGTAATGTAGAGGAGCAGGCTCCAGTTTCGACTACCACCAACATCGCACCTCAACAATCTCACCCGGTTTGTTTTCTTATGCCTGCATATTTTTTAATTTTTTCATTTTAGATTATTTGTAAAATTGAATTTGTATAGTTATTTGAAATTGAATTTTAGAATGAATAGGGGAACCTTTATCCATTAGTTCTTGAAATTCCCCGCATTCTTGTAGGGGTGAAGCCATGCGGTATGGCTTTCAAACTCCCTAGCGAGATTGCGAGAGATCAGATTGAATACTGCGATTGCGGGTTGGCCTGCAATCTTGCGAGGATTTTATATAGTGGACTGCAATATGGCACAGGGGACTGCCCGTGCGGCGTAGTTAAAATTATGTATGTTGATCATAAAATTCAAATCCTGTTAAGCGGCGGTCGGACTGCTGTTTGAGTCCTATCCTGAAATTGATATCAGTAATAGAGGACTGCATAATGGCGGTCGCCACGCCATTATGCGAGTCCTTTGTTACTTGATCACTTTGTGATGAGGACCTCGAAAGGCGGTCTCCCTTGATCGCTGAGTCACGATCAAAGTGATCAAGTAATAAAAGGACACGCAAGCGAGGAGGGCCAGCGTCTATGAAGTCATCTATTACTTGATATCAAATTGTGGCGGGGACTGCGAGCAGCGGGTCCGACATAAATGGCGGTCCTAGACCAAATAGTCCATCCCACGAGACACGCCCAGGTGCGGGTCGGCCAGGCCTAAATTCGCGGTCCAAATTTCCGAGCAAACAATACAATCTTGGCCTGCGATGGCGGCGGTCGACCTGCCGTTCGCGAGTCCATCACAAATTGATATCAGTAATAGAGGACACGCATAATGGCGGTCCTCCGCCAGTCTGCGGTCCTTTGTTACTTGATCACTTTGTGATGAGGACTGCTGAGAGGCGGTCTTCCCGGTCCAGTAGGTCCTCATCACAAGTGATCGGTAACAAAGGACACATCTTGGCGAGGAGGGCCGGCCTTGAGTCCTTTGTTACTTAATATCAAGTTGTACTCGCGGCGGCGGCGCGGCCGAATGGGTCCTAGCCCAAATAGTCTGCGGACACGCCAAATTGCGAATCCGTACGCAGGTCCAAATTTCGAGCAACAATCTTCGGCTGGATCGAGTCAGCAGTCTTTTGCATTATGTCAATAGCTTCAAAGCTAGCGAGGAGGGCCAGGCCATTTGGCGAGGTCCTAAATTATATCAAACTTTGCTAGTTTCCTGCGGTATGGCGGTCGGACACGCCATTTGGTAGGAAACATAACAAATTATATGGGGACTGCGAAGAGGGTCGCCTGAGCAAAGCGAGTCCATACTGATAATGTTTTCTTTCATTTTCTTTGAATTTAGCTTGATGTTTTAACCTATTTACCATGTTTCTAAATAAAAAATTTCACCATATTTTCAGGTTGTGAATCGTCAGTGGAGCATGATAAAGTACCATACACACCTCACTAAACAACTCAATCTCGATCGTGCAATTGATGTGATAAAGAATAAACTAAGCAATGGCATGGATAAGTTGCTAGCTTCATGGATTGGGAAGTTTTTGAAATCAAGGCTGATTGTTTTGTGGTGGATTCATTCACCATCTTCTATTACACCAAGTTGAGTCGCGATGACAAATATGTGATGGAGTTTGATTTCAATGGTATGGGCAAGGTTTGATAGAAAGTGTTTTGCAATGATAATGGGTTGAAGCTGCGGTAAATTCCCAGCGACTCGAGTGGATCATCTCGCTACGACTTGTGGACCAAGTTCTTTGGCAAGCGTGGACCAATGACCAAGGCGATTGATAAAGCCTTTGAGGACTTGGATTTGATGAGAAAGAAGTTGCGGATAATGTCAAGTATGTTCTATTTTCTTGAGATGGTGCTACTTGGTGGGGATAAGAAGAGATTGGTGAGGAATGACAACTTCAATATTATTCAAAATGATGATACGTGTAGTAGATATCCATGGGGTAATCAATGCTACGATCGCGACCATCGCATCTTTGCGATCTAGGATTAAGCGAGGGCATGAGATTGCAAATTACGGTGTATGGATTTCCATGCGTTTCAGTGCGTATCATATTTAAATAGTTTATGAATTAAATGTCTACTTGATATATGGATTTCCACTAGTTATTTGACTTTGCTTAATTGTGTATCGGATATGGGGTTTTGAAACCATTCCTATTGTCATACAATTGGACCTCGTGGCAAATATCATGGATCCATTGGATACGAGGATGCTAGCATGGTGCGTGCCCGTCCATTCTCCAATACACCAAATTGGCCCTTTACAATATTGATCGAGAAGGGCGTAAGTCTTCCAAGTAATCAACTTAAGCATTGCAATATTTAATGATATGTATCGACTTTGTTTATTTTATCTTATTTATTAGTATCGGTAAAAATGAGCTACTGACCAACTAAAGAGGAACTTAACAAACATATATGAAGACCTTTTGGCATCGGCGGCGGGGAAATATTATGGTCCACTTTTTTCGAGTGAGGCCTCGAATCAACTTCACGCTTCCCTGACTTCTATCGATAATACGAAGGATGCATCTCGGTCGGCATTCCAACATACTTGAGATTGGAGATGCAAATTGAGGAGATCTGCGGTGAGTTGGTTAGCATCGGTGAGATGAGAGCGAAATCGACAACAACGAAATGAAATTCAAAATTTATCCTCTCGTCCCGTCAGACTCGTAGATCATTTGGCCTAGGTAGTTTATATTACTCATATAAATTTAGTATTTATATTATGTAGATAATTCTTTTAGTATGTAACTAACAATGTGATTACATGGTAGCCATTGTCAACATGCGTCATTACCGGTTTGGGATCCATTTACTCAGATAGATCCTTGAGAGCATTATCGCCTTCATTGATGACCCATCTACCACTGATACACCGAGGGACTATGATCTTGGTAGAAGAGTTAGTTTCAACTGATTTTGACAAGTGGATCATGGTTAGGTGATGTAGTGCGTATTCAATTTTATTTAGTTTTTATTAGTTCATATTTTTTATGAGTTAAGCGTAGCGTGTTGTCTAAATTATTTTTCAGAAATGGATGCGTACGTTCTACATCGGGAAGAGGATGATAAATTATCCTCAGATATGCGATCGGTAGTATTGTCCTGCGCATGTTACAGGTAAGAAAATGTAACATCGATTACTTGTGCCATGTTAAGTTCATCTTACTTACCTATTTGATCAGCGAGTTCAATTCATACGATATATAAAAAATCTGAAAGAGCGGTCAAACATAGAGTGGGCGATGAAGAGGAGGATGAGTTGGTGACAGCTTTGTTGATTGGGAGAAGGAGATGAAAGACTACGCCATTCGATATGTATGCATTAGGCACACTCCCGATCGGATCAAAGTCTTGGCTTGATGTTGATTATGTAGTATTTATCGAACTCTAATTCACTTATTTAAAAGTAATTTTCTTGTAAAATATGTGTAATGGGATATTATTTTATTGTAGGTATATGTGTAGGTTAACAGCGATAACAAACATTGGTTAGCGGCCAAGGTTGACATCGAGCAGGGTGTTACATTATCTGATCCAACAATAGCATGACTTCAGATTCATTCGGTCTGAATGCGAGTGCTTTATGCGGTCTATTTTCCATACCTCCATGGTCCATGGATCTATGACCTTTATCGAACTAAGGTTGAAGGTAATAGTAACACGGAACCATTCGACATCAAGCTTGAGTCGACCCAAGCGTACACCAATGAAAAATTTAAGTAAGTTCCTTTTTAACTTATAACTTATTTGACTATAGTGATTTTATTACTATGTAACTTCCCAACAACTTAAAGCTATGAATTTTTCTATATGCGAGGGGTAGTGTGGAATATACACTGATAAAGTACATAGAGTATATATGGTGTAGCAGCGGCAATTGATTTCTACAATCTGAAATGTCATTTATTTTAGAGAAATTAAATTGTAGACATATTCATGATAGTGATGTAAATATTTTTGTAGTGCGTAATGACATTTAAATTTAATGAATTGAATTTATTCAACATAAAAATGCGTTTGAAAATTGGAAAAATTCATAAAAGTGATAAGTAGGTCAAAATTACCATTTATCTTGAAAAATGATAAGTAGGACTGCGGATTGGCGAGGTGTCGTTTTGCGGTCGCTATCATAAAATAATCAAGTAACACATGACACGCATATTAGCTTGAGGGAGGATGCGGCCGATCTGAGTGCTGTGTTACTTACTCCGATTTAATGTTGACTATAGCGGGACACTGGTGGCGGGGAGGACCCGATGTATCTGGTCGCGTATTCTGATCATTTGTATTGAAGTAACACGGGACACAGTTGGCGAAGGGGCCAGGCGGTATGCGGGTCTGTATTCCTAAATCATTTTGTGTGGGTAAGGCGGGACTGCATATTGGGGGAGGGCCGGCCGGTATCGCGAGTCTGTATTCTTGATCATTTATGCGGAGTGCGCAGGACTGCATCTTGAGGAAGGCAAACGATATCTGGTCACTTTATGCGGAAGTGCAGGTAACGGGGACACGCATCTTGGCGAGGAAGGGCCGGCGGTATGCGAGTCGCATTCTCATCCTATGCGGAGTAACAGGGACTGCATCTGGCGGGGAGGGGCCGGCGGTATGCGAGTCATATTCTAATCATTTATTGAGTAACAGCGTACTGCATCTTTGGCGGGAGCCGGCCGTATGCGATCTCTGATACTGATCATTTTGTATTGATAACGGGACTGCGGTGGCGAGGGGGAGAGCCCGATATCATGGTCACCATGTTCTCATCATTATATTGAGTAAAGGCGGGACTGCATATTGGCGCGGGAGGGCAGAGCGGTATGCAGTCGCGTATCTGTCATTTAATGCGGTAAGCGGGACACGCATCTTGGCGAGGGAGGGCGGCGATATCACGGTCGCCTGTTGCCTGTCATACGGAAATGCCATGCTGCGGGCGGGGAGGGCCAGAGCCCGATATCACGAGTCGCGTATTCTGTCAATCCCGGAGTAAGAGCGGGGCATCTGGCGAGGAGGGCGGCTGTATCACGAATCGCGTGTCACAATCATTTGTACAGAAGTAACCACGGGACTACATCGCGGCGGAGGAGGGCCGGTATGCGAGGCTGTATTCATCATTATGGAGTAGCGGGACACGCATCTGGCGGGAGAGGCACCCGATATCGAATCTGATGCTGTCATTTGTATTGAGTACTTACGGGGACGCGGTGGCGAGGGCCGGCGTATCACGTCTCTGTATTCTCGTCCATTGAGTAAGGCGGGGCCGGCATATTGGCGGGGAGGGCGAGCCCGATTATCACGAGTGCTATGTTAGATGTCATTTTATGCGGAGTAGCGGACCTACATGCTTGAGGAGGGCAGAAACGGTATCACGAGTCACAATGTTATCATCATTTGTAATGGAGTAAGGCGGGACTGCATATTGGCGAGGGAGGGCCGAAACGATATGCGAGTCGCGTATTCTTTCATCATTTTATGCAGTAACAGCGGGGCCTGCGCATGCGAGGAGGAAGGCCGGATATCGCGAGTCTATCGTCTGTCATTATACGGAATAGCAGGAACTGCATCTTGGCGAGGAAGGGCCACGATATGCGAGTCTGTATAATAATCATTTATGGGTAACAGCACTACATCTTGGCGAGGAGGGAGGCCCGTGGTATCACGAGTCTGTCATATTCTTTGTATTGGAGTGCAGGACACGCGCATGGCCGGGAGGAGGCCGGCGGTATCAATCTCTATTCTGTCATTGTATTGAATGCGCAGGACTGCGTGGCGAGGAGGGGGGCCGAAGATATCTGGTCGCTATTCTGTCATTGTATTGAGCTTAGCGGGGCCTTACTTGAGGGGAGGGCCGGCGATATGCGGTCGCGTATTCTCATCAATATTGAGTGGGCAGGGGACTGCATATTGGCGAGGGCCGAACCCGATATCACGAGTCGCGTGTTGGATGATCATTTTATGCAGATATGGGCCTGTCTTGGCGCGGAGGGGCCGAGCGGTATCACGAAATCTGTACTCATTCCCCAATAATAGATGCGCTGACACACGCATGGCGGCGAGAGCAGCCCGGTATCTGAAATCTCTGATATTTTGTATTGAGTAGCGCGGACCTGCGAGGCGAGAAGGGCCGCCCGTATGCGAGTCTATCTTCTATCATCGGCAATGTGAAGTAGAGCGGGACTGCGTATTAGCACGGAAGAGCCGGCCGTATCGATGTCTATATGTCATTTATGCAGAGTAAGCGGGGCGCATCTTGGCGAGGGAGGGGGCAGAGCGATATGCAGTCAGCCTGACTCTGTCGTAATGCGAGTAGCTGGGGGGCGCATGCTTGGCGAGGGCGGCCAGAGCGATATCACGGTCGCGTATTCTTGTCATTTACCCAATACGGAAATACGGGGCACTGCGCATCTGGCGAGGAGGCCAGAAGCGTATCTTGAGTCGCATGTGTCTGTCCATTTGTGGGAAATGCTGCAGGACGCGCATCTTGGCGGGAGGGCCGGCCCATTATCACGAAATCTCTCTGTGTCATTGTATTGAGTAACGCGGGACTGCAATTTGCGGCGGGAGCCAAAGCGATATGCGAGGTCGCACAGCCTAAATCATTTTGTGTGAGTAAGAGCGGGGACTGCATATTGGCGGAGGGCAAACCGGTATCACGGAGAATCAGTATATTGTCGGCCCAATGCGGAAGCAGCGGGGGCGCACGCATGCTTGGCGAGGGGCCGTATGCGAGTCACTTATGTCACATGATATCGGCCCATGCAGGTAACACGGGGACACCGCTCTGGCGAGGGGAGGGCCAGAGCCCGATGCGAGTCGCAGTATTCCCTGTCATGTGTGGAAGTATGCGGGACTGCGGCGGGAGGCCAGGCCCGATATCGCAGCTCTGCTGTCATTTGTATTGAGCAGCAGGGGCGCGAGGGCGAGGAAGGAGGCCGTAAAGTATCACCAGAATGTCTTCTCAATCATTTAATGGAAGGTACGCCGCATGTGGCGAGGAAGGGGCAGCTTGCATTATCAGTATCACTGTCTGTCTCAATATGCAGGTAACAGGGGCACCGCATCTGCTTGAGGAAGGGGAGGCAGAGCGATATCACGGTGCTATGCTACTGTCGGCCCAATACGAATGCGGAGGCGCATCTGCGAGGAGGGCAGAAGCCGATATCCCGAGGTCACTGATCTGTCGGCTAATGCGATGTAGCGAAGGCGCACATCTTGGTAGGGAGGGGCCGGCCCGATATCACGAGTCAATCTTTGTCGACCCCAATACGGAATGTGCTTGGACTGCTGTCTGAGCGGGAGGGGCGAGCCGATATCGCGGTCGTGATTATCTGATAAATTTAATGCAGGTAAGGCGGGACACCGCATCTTGGCGAGGAAGGCCGGCCGATATCACGAGAATCGCGTATTGCCTGTCATTTAATACAGAGTAACCACGGGACTGCATCTTGGCGAGGGCCAGAATAAGGTAACGCGAGATGCAATATTCTTGTATATGAGTAACAGGACTGCGTAATGTCGCAGCGGGGCCAGCCAGTATCTGGCTCTCTGATACTGTCATTGTATTGAAGTAACCGCAAGGACCTGCCGGGCGAGAGGGGCCAGAGCCCGGTATCGCGAGGTCTATATTTCATCGTTGTGTGAGTAAAAGGCGGGGCCTGCATGTATTGAGGGGAGGAGGCCGTAGGTATCGAGTGCAGTATTCTTTCATCATTTAATCGGAAGTAACGCGGGACCTGCATCTTGGCGAGGGAGGCCAAGCCGATATCGGTCACTGCATCTCTGGCATCATTAATGCAGGTATAGCGGGGCCTGCATCTTGGCGGGGAGGGAGGCCAGAGCCCGATATCACCGAGTCGTATGCTGTCGACCCAATACGGAGTAAAGGCGGGGACGCACATCTTGGCGAGGGGCCAAGCCGGCCCGTGCGAGGTCTGTATGTTACTGTCATTTTATACAGAAATGCTGC
>VOIH02000097.1:0-108389 GCA_007844105.2 Rhamnella rubrinervis
TTGCAGGAACTAATTGAACCATAATAATCAACGACTTCATCTGTTTAGGGAATGTTTCACGTACTGGTTTTTAGCATTTTATAAGGTGTTTTCCAAAGAAACAATTTATGAACCAAGTTAATATTTTTTAGTCAAAAACTATAAAATGAAAAATGCTTTGCATCCCCAGACTGCTAATAGACATATTTATAAGGACATCATTGATTAAAAATGAAAGCGTAAGGAATTAATTGTTTTTGTTTTGTTTTTTTCTTTTCTTTAACAGAAAATTTTTAGAAAAAAAATTGAAGCATATAGTAGAATTATGTATTAATGTATTTTTAGCAATTCATACGATTTAAAACCCCTAGGAAAGTAGAACTTGTTGATCTTTTTAACCTCATTGTTTTTTTCTTTTTCTTTTTAGTAAAATAAGATTAAAAACAGTCGGTATCTCTTTTTCTGCGAACTAATTTCAAACAACTAGGACATGCTTAAACACACCATTAAAAATTATGAAGCTTTCAGCTATTTTAAGGAAATCCAATTGCCTGGATCAGCTCATGAAGTACATCGATCTCAACATCAAATAATTATAAGTTGAAGAACAAAGTAACAAGTACATAAAAAATAAAAACAGCAACAAGGGCTAGTTAGCATTGGTTCAACATCTTCAATGTAATAGCCGCTTGCGCCCAACAAGTGTGCAATCAACTTTTCAAATGAAACAAAGGAAGATTTGCAGCATGTTAAAATTCATACTTAAATTCCAGTTGCAATTCAATATATGAAATCAAGAAAGTGAAATCAGCTAAATTCCAGTTGAGATCTCCCCCCAGCTAAACAGGTGCTTGGCATTGTTGAAATCAAAACCACCCTGTCAAGTGTTCATTAAAGTTATGAGAGAGACAATAAAGAACCTTTTCTTATATATAATGCAACACAATCAACTTTAAAATTTTCCATCTACTTGTAAAGACTACAAGTGAAAATCCAGGAGTTTGAAGCATAGAGACTAAGAACAACAGCCAGAGCTGGTAAAACAGAAGAGAGGCACCAATTATCACATGGCATATTGAAACTCTAACATAGACAATAGACATCATATTTATCAGTCAAAAATCAGTAAGCGAGGGATGTGAGAAATCTTGTGCCAATCTTCCCCTATCTCTCTCTGGCACCGTGCTTTTAGAGATGTACAGTAACGAATTCGCAACATAGACAGAGAAGCAGGCAGCCCTTCTTCTGGCAAGCACTGCAGCTGCATGCATTTCTCAATGGTCAAGGATTCAAGGGAAGTGAGTTGTTTTAAAAAGTCGCCATTTAGCGACTTAAGGCTTGGAATATTAATTATCTTGAAAGAAGTGAGAGTAATGGGGAACTGCCCTTCCTCCGGAAACGGATCTCCCACTTCATCAGGAACCCCATCGATGCTTAAGGATTTAAGCGATGTGACCGACCGCAGACTCCACTTATTGATATTGGTATCAGCAAATAACTTTCCACAATTCTCAATCCTAATTGAATCCAGATTTGAAGGCCATCCCTCTTCCGAAAGTGAGACTAGATTTTGGAAAGAAGTAATCTCAATATGAGTTATAGTTGAGGGCAACGCCCCTTGTGGAAAGGACTCCAGTTCTCCACACCCAGATATTTTCAACACATAAAGCGATGGATAATGACATGTTGAGAGTGAACCCAGCAGTTGGTTTCTTCCACATATTTCAAGCGTTGACAAGGATGGAAGATTATCAGGCAAGCATGCACCATTTATCATCTCACAATCTGACAAAGTAAGATCCTCAACTTTAGAGAAAACTCCACCTTCTTTACGTCACTTCCACAGACCAACCACCTTCCACAGTGGCATATCTGAAAAATTCATCTGTATTAAAGACTTGAATGCTGTCGCAGAAGAAGAACCATCATAATAAAACTCCTCCCCTATTCTTTCCAGCATATCAAATCCAGTAATATATAAATATTCTAGGAAGGTAGCTGTCCCAAGTCGGCAGACAATAACAATTGTTGCATCTTACCAATTCCACAAATGTTATGCAGGAAAATGAGTGATGTCCCACCCAATCCGGGAAGTTTGTACTTCCATAATTTTCAATGAATAAACTCTTGAGATTAGTGTGAGGTCGGAGTTGATTTAATATTTCTCTTGGTTTATGTGAATCATCACTTTCACCATTCCACACCAATCTTAAACTAGTAATATCCTTGAAATTGACCTCCGAAACATCTCCAACATTTTCTACGTTCTCAAGCCCTTTGATACAAAGATAACCATGCAGACATTGAAGCTTACCCAACTCTCTAATACTGGCTCCTTCACCATTTTTGCCTACATAAAAATCTTTCAAACCTTCCAGATTTTTCAAGTTTGAAACTTGTGGCGGCGTCATTATGCTGGTATGGGACATGCCTAGATGGTGCAAGTGGATTAGCGTCGTGATGTTGGTTGGTAAACTAGAAAGTTTTTCACAACCGTCCAAGATCAATGTATGCAGCTCATGCAAATCACATATTGTGTCAGGTAGCTTTTCAATTGGGGTTGAAGATAAGTCCAAGCGCCCTAGATGCTTCAAATAGCCAATTGTATCAGGTAGCTTTTCAATTAGGGTTGAAGATAAGTCCAAGCGCCCTAGATGCTTCAAATAGCCAATTGTATCAGGTAGCTTTTCAATTCCAGTTCGAGATAAGTCCAAATGCCTTAGATGCTTCAAAGTGCCAACTGAATCTGACAATGCAATAAGTTTGCTACAACCTCTCAATAATAGTGTCTGCAAATTGTACAACGTCCAAATTCCATCAGGTATTTCTTTGATTACAGCATTAAATGATAAATCCAAATACCTTAACAGCTTCAAACTGCTAATTGAATCAAGCAACTTTGTGATGTGAGGTTCTTCATTTATAGAAAAAAACGAAAATGCAGAAAGCACTCTTAAGTATCTCATTGATTGCAATTGCTCAGGATGTTTCTTGTAATGTTCTTGCAATGCAGAGTGTTTTAGACCAAGTACAAATAGAGTGCGCAATACCTTATTTCTTGATATTTCCTCCATTTGCTTCATCTCATGAACCTTAGTTTCATCAGTTGGCAGACAAGAAGGAAGACATCCATAAATTAACAAATAACGAGTCTTCCTGAGAAGGCATTCTGAGTAATTTCCATCCGACGTCAAACAAGATTCTCCCGACACAAAGTTAGCCAAATCATTCATAAGATCATGCATGGAAAATGTGCCATACTCATGATGAAAGAATGACCTCGATGTTAGATCCTTGAAGTAACCCTCTCCGACTTCTTCTAAAGTCTTATTTTTCTGAGGTTGCAAAAGATCTTCTGCCATCCACAATAAAATTAAGTTTGCTTTTGGAAATTCACAACCTTTAGGAAAAATTGAGCAGTACGCAAAGCATCTTTTAAATGGGAGGCAAATAATAGTAGCTCAACCATAGAGCTGGAAGAATGTTGCAACCTTACAGGCAAATCCTATATGTCATTCTTTAAAACGTTTTCCCATTCTTGAGGACTTCTTCGGAGTGCAAAAGACAGCCCAGTGCTTTTATTGCCAAAGGAAGACCTTTGCATTTTTAACAATTTGTCTACCGATTGCAACCAATTCTTGAACTCCACTTGGCTCTGCATTATTGAAGACATGCTTTGCAAATAATCGCCAGGAATTTTCCTCGGATAACATTTGTAGTTGATGACCTGAGACACTACCCATCACCGACGCAATTTCTGTACTGCGTGTTGTCACAATAATCTTACTTCCATGTGCAGCCGATTGCAGTGGACGCTTCAAGTCAGACCAGCGTTGGTAATTCAGATTCCAAACATCATCGAAAAAAAGAGAAATTTTTGTTTCAAAAGCTCCTCCAGTTGAAGTTGAAGTTGAAATAGTTGCTTGATACAACTATCTGGTGATTTCTTTGTGACGGCCTCATAGATGCTCTTCGTTAATGCAAAGACATCGGATTCTTGGGATACTGTAATCCATGCCTTGATGTCAAAAAGCTTGTTCGCATCAACATCATTGTATACAAGCTGGGCAAGTGTGGTCTTCCCAATCCCTCCCATTCCAACAATGGGAATTACAGACTCTTCATAAACTCCACCACCGACTTCAGTTAACAAAAACTTTAACAGGGCTTCCTTATCAGAATCCCTCCCATAAATATCCGAATCATCCACCAAAGGAGCTTCAGATACTCTTGGGAAAGGAATGGTTTCAAAACCATCTTCTCTCAAACCAATCACGTCCTTTTTTTCCACAATATGTTTTAGCATACTGTGGATCTCCTCTATCCATTGTTCTACGGCAGTAACAGTCAGGGCCGGTTTAACTCCAAAAGAGATCTTAGATAAAAAAAAAAAACTTTAATTATATATATATATTTTAATAAATTTATATGATATTTAAAAATAAATATTAATAAATAAATTTATATTCATAAAGAATAAATAGTTATTTAAAATTATTTTTTATACTTTCTAAAATAGAAATTAAACTTTTATATTATAGTTTTACTAATAAATTCTCCTTAAAATAGTCAGTGCATTTAATTTTTTATATGACATAATTATTATTAAATAAAATTTAATTAATTTTAATTTTGAGAAATTTCTTTCAGCTAAATGACATAATTATTATTAAATAAAATTTAATTAATTTTAATTTTGAGAAATTTTTTTCAGCCGAGACAACAGTTATCTGAAAATAAGATGAAATTAAATCTAAAGCAAAAATTAAGAGATAGATCAATAATTTTAAAATTTTACTTGAAATCAATATTTAAAAAAATAAAAAATATAAAGAAAAAATAAATAAAAAAAACTGAAAGAAAAATAATAAAGAATATGAAGAGAAAAAATAATATTAAAAAATTAATTGGAGCCTTTGTAATCTGGGGGCCTTAGGCCACCGCCTTCGTGGCCTTGCCCAAAAACCGGCACTGATAACAGTGAATCTTGAGAAGAAATTTGGTACCTGAAACGGTTTGCGGCTTCCAGATGCACCCGATTCCAGCTCTGATAGCTCAGCTTCAGTGTGGATCTCGTACAATAAGTCTTCAGCGTCGAAGATTGCATCTTGAGCTGGGAGCCAGTTTCTTCTCACGGCTGATCTGTGAGCTGCTTTTCCTCAGCATCATCCAGAACTCTTTCAACAGACGACAGTTCGATTTCCAACTTCTGAGTATGTTTTGCTTGGAGTTTTGGAACGAAGGAAATCAAGGACCGGCTTGGAAGCCATCCTATCAAACAGAACGTTAAGGGTGGCAGAGAGGAAAGATCCAGCAACCAAGCTAGCCATGGTTTGTGTTTCGAAGATTTGGAATATTGAGAATTGACGTTTGCAAAGGCAGGTGAGAGAGCAATTGGCTCTGGTTTTAGGTTTTTTTTTTTTTTTTCGAAAATTTGGAATATTACTAGCAGTTTGCAAAGGCAGGTGCGAGATCAGTTGGCTCTGGCTTTAGATTTTTTTTTGGTTGATAATTCTCTGGCTTTAGATCTTAAATGTGAAGATAGTCGATATTGAGCAGGTCCAAGGTTGAAGAAACGCGTAGTTGATATTGAACGCGTGTACCGTTGAAAAGTAATTTGTAATCTCTATGAACTTAGCAGTTAAGATTATTACCAAAAAAAGAAAATACTTAGCAGTTAAGATGAAAGAAAGAAAAATCAAAATCACTATGAGCTCATCATTCATAGACGAACGGCTCTGATCTTTTCCTCTCACAATCTCCCACAACTCAAAAAGAATAAAATAATTAGAAAAGAAAAACCAGAGAAATAAAAAATACAGGCGGATACAGAGAGTACGCTCTGTGTGTTTCTTCCTCGTAAAGCTCAATGCAGTCAATTCTAGGAGACACAAAAGCACCAGCTTTCCATTTCCTTTTTCATTACTGGCGTCATAATTTCTAGACCTATACATTGTATATTTTTATATTTACACAGAGGGATAGCTAGGGTTAGTGCGTTAAATTTGAGTGAACTTTGGCCATTTTTTGCTAAGGAAAAGATTAAACTGTGTGTTTGGGAA
Organism: Rhamnella rubrinervis; assembly: GCA_007844105.2. Classification (NCBI taxonomy): domain Eukaryota; kingdom Viridiplantae; phylum Streptophyta; class Magnoliopsida; order Rosales; family Rhamnaceae; genus Rhamnella; species Rhamnella rubrinervis. The sequence goes on from VOIH02000097.1 coordinate 6,042, forward strand.
CCGTGAAAGTTTACAGGGTTGAGGAGTAGAGAAGAGCTGTAATGAACTCTAAAGCAGGCGAGTGAGTGTCAGTGTGTAATACTTGAGAAATGGAGATGGTCAATCCGCAGCCATTGCAAGCGAGGCCTTACGGGAACGGATCGACTCCAGCAAATTCCATTACAGGTCGAAAGGGATGATGTTGGTGGAGGTTGTCCATAAATGGAGTGGAGGATAGGACGATCTCTGGAATGGCGGTGAGTCGAAGCGAGCTCACTGTTGCGTTTGAGGGCGAGGTCTATGTCGTCCCTGGGGTTACTCCAGAGAAGGTTGGCTTCCTTTACTGTAAGAATTTCGTATTTTAGTGCGTTTTGCCTTTTAGGCTCTGTTTGATTTCTAGGAGAGCTTAGGAAGAGAAAATAATGTGAGGGATAATAAACATTAAGTTCGACTTTTACTTTTGGCAGTGCAATTGGATTTTTGAAAAAGGCGAACTCAGCGCAGCGCTTGTTCTAGGCTGCAGTTGGTAGAAGTTGTGAATGAGTGGTTTTCCTATAAAAATGTTTGTTAGAAAATTTGCTACTTTAATGCATGGTTGATCTTTTCACTTAGAGAAATTATGTTTTGTCATAAGGGTTCCTCTCTTTCTTTCTATCAATCTTACGTCGACAATACTAATATTCCTGGGCTTTTGAGTAAAAAAATTTGACTTTTTAACATGCATTCTGTGTTATTTTAGTACCTAATTTTTTCCTTGAGAGTTCATGTTGCCTGGGAAGTGTGCCATGTTTTGTTAAAACAAGAACGAGAATAAGTGCGATTGAACGGGATTACTCGCTTTGTGCGTTTAAAAGATCATCATCTATTTATCTGGGTGCATATGCCTGTGGAGGTTAAATTGGGTGCATATGCCTATGGTTATTGATATTTCAATGAATCAACCATACTTTCCTCCTCTAGATAACAATGAGCCCCTTAATGTTACTTTTTCTAGTTCTCGTACAACTTGAGTTGCTTTTTCTCTTCTTTTAATGTCTTCATTTAATGATTGGTTGTAGAGTAGCATGTAGGCAAGTACTAATCTATGATTACTGAAAAAACGGATGTGAAATTTTTGCATATAAAATATGTTTTATTACCATTCCTATAAAAGCTTAAAATTTACCTCATGTATCTGTTCATCCAACAACAGGACAAAAGTTAGCTTTAAGTTACCAACGATTCAAAATGCATAAGGATTTGGAATAATCAACTATGTATATCAAGTTAAACATCCGAATATTTCAACAGACAACCAAGATTTTTGTGATGATATTTTCATTAGCTAGTTGGTATTATTTTAAGCTAGAGAACACTTTACACTGTTTATTTGTTTGCCACCTTTTTCTTTCTTTCCATTGAACGATTATTCATTTTCATCTTGTTTTGTGACAAATGGTTTAAGCTTGGACATACCAAGTTGAGAACTTGAGATTCTTTTTGTTTCACTATAGTGTTGCATGCAGTAAGGATGCTATTCTGAGTCTTTTGTTAGCACCTAATTTGGAAATATCCATTACAGGTGCAAGCAGTGCTATTACTATTAGGATCTGATGGACCTAGCAGTACTGAATCTGAGTTTATGCTTACAACAGAATGGCAGGGTATTCTTTTAGTGTTAGGTGCTCTTTTGTTTTTATTTCAAATTCTATCTATATCTAATTGTGGATTCATTTATCATAATAAATAGGGTTTAGGTGATCCTTCACGAAGTTCGAAACTTTCATGGAGATTTGCATCTCTTGTTCAGTTCTGGGAAAAACGAAAAGAGAGATGCTTTGAAAAGAAAATTCGATATACTTGCCAAAAAGAGGTTGCTCAGAGGTAAAGTGCAAAATGTGTTTGGCACCTCAGGTGCAAAAGAAGACTGTTTTATATCTGATTGTTTGTTGACTGATTGTAGCTACTTGTTGAAATTATTTTTATGAATTTCTAAAAAAATTTCACATTTTAATAAATAATATCACATTCGTGGAATGGGGACCTACAATATAATGGTTTATAATTGTGGATACTAATGATCTTCAGAAAGGTCTTTTACCTTGCAATTAACAATGTATTTATTTAATTTTGTTTTATTTTTCTATCTTTATTTTTTTGATGGTTTTTGTGAATAGATTATAGATTTAACTTGATCCTTTTGCACATTACCATTGATTAGGCATTCTACTCTTGTTGCTTCATTTTGTTTATATATAAAATGATTTTATGTTTGAGATTGAGGAATGAGGTTATTTGGCTTTTAGGGTCACTAGGTACTACTTGGACACATATATCTTAGTCTAGTTGCTACCTTGTTGAAAATGTGGTTTACTTGCTATTTTTTTTTTGGTATTATTGTTCCAAAAAAATTAACAAGTTCAGCACTGGTAATTGGTAATTTTTTGGATGCAATGTGCTGTAATCCATGTGTTGCCTTTTATAAGGAAACTTTTTCACATTGTATTATTTCTGATTTGGGAGTTCTAATCCTTGTGTAAGGGTACCAAGCAGCATCTAGGCCTAGGTTGTTTATAATGTCATTAAGGACATCTTGATGTTATGCTTAAGGTTAGTTTTTGATCCATGGAGTTGGATGGTTATCAATATCATTGAAGATCCAGAATGAAGGCTGGACACTATACGATTTAATTGTTTGAGTAACCTATGTTCGGATCCTCGTGAACACTGGAAGAAAGTTTTTTAACATAATTTTAAATAAGATCATCCATCAATTTGCGTATTGAATAGATAGGAGCATCTTATAAACTCCACGTTTTCTTCTGTCCTAATACAAATTTACAAATAATCCAGTGGGACTTGTAGAATGTGAGACAGCGATCTCATGGTATAGGTTAGCATTTGATATTTTAGGTGCCAGAGGCAACTCATAAAAGAAGAATTAGAGGAAAAACATTTGAAGAGTTGTTACTTTTCATTTTTTGTTATTTTGAGCATCAATAGAGCATGTTGATTTGCTGGGTTTGCCTCTGTTGCTGTTAGTATACGTATTTCAAATATAATTACTAAATCTAATGATGACAGGTTCGTGGAATTGATTTTTTGGCATCAATCTTGGAGGCATATAGCTGAGTGTTGTGACCAGTAAATATTATTTCACTTCGCTCAAATTGGATGCTGAAATACTTTTAATTCTTTCCAACTGTGCAGGAGTATGCACATATACTGCTTGCATAGCTATTTATTTAGTTTCTCCAAATGATTATTTCTTTGTGAAACAAATGTACTTTCTTTGCTTATTGAGAGAGGGAAAAAAAGAAAAAACCAATAATTGTACATGCCTATGGAATTACTAATACATTCCTGCATGTGTGTGTTTTTGTGTCTTCCACAACTTCTAATATATCAATGGACAGAATGAATGTAGATTAATATATGATTTGGAAGTGAATGGGTAGAAGTCATAGTAGAGTTTGGTATTATTCATTTGTTTAAAAACTAAAGTTTCTTCTAGGATGCATCGTAAGAATGGACAGTTTGCATCATTAAAGGAGTCCTACAAAGCGGATGCTGGAAACTGGGATTCAAGTGACAGTATACCTTGTCCAGAATCTGCGTGATTTTGAATCCCCCTGTTGATTGGTTTTAACATTTACAGATGTAGAATTTTGTTTCTTCTAAAAGGATTTTCCCAGGCTTGTTCTATTACTGTGAGTTGTTGATGCTGACTTGATCCTTGTTCTTTTTGTGGTTTTTTTTTTTTTGTTTTTTGAAGGTTATGTAGATGCCAACATTGTGGAATCAGTGAAAAGTGTACTCCAGCAATGAGCCGGGGCCCAGGCGGTCCAAGATCTCTTTGTAATGCTTGTGGACTCATGTGGGCAAACAAGGTGAGTTTATCTGTTAGAAACTTTATAGATATTGATTTTGTTCAATAATTCATATTATTTTTTCTTTTGTTTCTTCAATGCTGATGAAAATGAATTGGCAAAGATATTAGGAATTATCTTTGGTATCTTCCTATAATTAGTCACCCTTTATTATTGCCTAAGCATATCCACACTCGAAACAATTGGCAGTCATAAACATTAGTCATGCTACTTTTTAGTCCAAAGGACTATTGTTCATGATAGTACGAATCATTTTGTATTATTTGTGCTTTGGCGTTATTCATTTCATTTTCATCTTTATATTAACTTGGAGGGAACTCTGAGAGATCTTACAAAGGCAGGAAGGGCCATCACTTTCAATCAAAATGAGCAAGTATGTATTTCAAGCCATACTGTCTGAATCGCTGATCTCACTCTCTGTAATCATGATATACAACTTTATGGAAAATCCATGTGATATGAGGATTGATGGTGCAGCCTATCTCCCACATGTGAGTGTATGCAACGTGGATTTGGTACACACTTTTTAGCTCATTAGGGAATTAATTCTTCCAAATTTATCTTCCAAAATTTTGCTCTAAATAGCAATGAACAATCCGAGATGTTACCTCTATTGCTTGTTTTAACATTTTCTAGACGGCTATTATGTTGTTTTTCAAACCATTGTCATTGCTGACATTCATTGCTCATGTGATCTTTGGGAAACTCCAGCTGATATTAAGGCTTCAAGCCTGGAGCCAGAAACAGAAACTTTGTATCATGAACTGGAGGAGCAGGTATGATTCCTTAGAATGGCTTATATTTGTATTAACAGAAAATTTCTTGTGCTTAGTTTTGCTGAAAGACGAAATTGATTATGAACATATTTGGTGTGTTTTTCTAGCGTATTTGTATGTTCTTAGGTACCCCTGTAGGTCTTCAGGTCTCCAAGCAATTAACTCTCAATATTAAACATATTCTAGTAGCAGTTTTACTGAGAACCTTTTCTACTTCATGTGTGTTTATTTATGCATCTTCATATTTTTTTCTGTAAAAAGTTATTTTTGAGGTCTTCGTGGATTAACTTGTGAACTTTTGTATTTAATGATGTTATTGGGGAGTGGTTCTGATTAAGATATAGTAGCTTTACAGAAAGTAGTGTAAATCTTGATACCATCATCAATGCTCTACTTTGGCTTGATCCTATAATTTTGAATCATTAGGGAAGCACAGAGGAGAATAAACCTGAGGGATTGAAATCCGAAATTCCATCTGTAAGGCTGGGTGAGCAGATACGGCATCTTTATATACTGTAATATGTTATTTACCGATCTTTTGATGATTGATATAATTGATTTAAAACTAAATCAACTAGCAGTAGATTCCAAAATTTCTTAAATGTGTCATTCATGTTACTTGAATGACTGTTTTACTTGATTCAACAGCAAATGGAGAAAAAAATTATAACAAAAGAAGTTCTGAGGATAAAAAATTTTATGCTGTGGATGGAACCTTGGTTGTTCAATAATAGCTTGCTGCATGTGACTCTAACCCATGTTGTTTTGTTTCCTTTGGTTTTCGTCATTTTTCTTTGACAAGCAAAACCAAAAATCTATTGGATCAATGAATTTTTGTGTTTGGAGGACATTCAGTTTTTGTAGCCTAAACTGCAAAGTACCTTATATGTGAAATGTTATGAAATCTTGATAGTTATTTGTTTTAAGTAATTACAAAATGTTGCAATAACCAGTTTGAAGTTGATATTAAGCAACGATAACATCTATTTGTTATTTTATATGTATAATTTTGTGATAGTCAGAATAGTATATCTACACTTTAATAGTTTCTTTTCGTATGATATTTAATAAAATTAAATACATCTGATATACTACAAGAGACATATCAATATTTAAATCCTCAACTTCCATAAATACAAAGATCCTATCAACTTTTTTCCTCTTAGCCGCACCCTCGTATGTGAGGGTATCATATGTAGTTTTGAAACTTGCTGAAACCTATTTTAGATTGCCAAACACCTAGACAATATGAGATGGTGAACAAACTGGTACAAAAAGCTCAAATGGGTTTCAATTTTGCCGCAACCAAACACGAAACCGTGCATAGATAGATGCTGGGACTTGTATGTAAACACCAACATAGAGTTGGCATCCCTCAAACACAAACCAAAAACTGAATCTTTCACTTCATATCAGTTTGTGTGAAAAATCTTGATTACCGACTTTATTTCAGCCATGGCATTCCGCAATTCCATCTTCTTGGCCTTGTTCTTTGCTGTTTTCGCCGTTCGAAGCCATATTAATGGCCGCCTAGCTGCTCGTCAGCTTTTGCAGACCACAACCCCACCAAATTTGCCAAAACTGCCACCTTTCCTTTCCATACCAAATATGCCAAAACCAATAACATTGCCTTAAATACTAGCTACTCTGCCTCAGCCAACCTTACCAACCACACAACAATTGCTGCCTAAACCCACTTTGCATCCACTTCCCTGCTTGCCTGCCACGCCCACTCTCCCACAGCTGAGCTTGCCTCCTCTGCTGGCGACTTCGCTTCCAAACTTCCCCTCCATGCCCACAATCCCATCCATCCCTTTCCTCTCCCCACCACCTTCAAAAACTAGCCCATGAAAAGATCATATAAATTCAGTGTTGGTAGCTAGTGTTCGGGACTCTATATATGGAGTTTGTGATCGTGTGTATATACCAACGTTTGCTTTATAATTGTGAGCACATTCTCTGCTTGTTCTATGCTCTACAGAATTACTAGTAGTACATCTGATTTGTTGTGATGGAATGTAATCTTACAGATAAACTTCTATGTATGATTTTCGAATAAGGTTTTGTTTGTCATATGCATGGGTCTTTCGAGGCTCATGTGTCCTCGCTTTGTACCCTACTTCATTTGTCTTATAATTCATGTTGTTTGCACCAAGGCATTTGTCTACTTTGAGACTGTTGTAGTCTCTATATATTTGATCACACTCTAGCAGATTTCATGAAATTATTTTCCTGCTTTTGAATGCCATGTACATTATATTATTATACATATGATATTCTTTTCTTTTCATTTTTTTTGGTATTTGAACTTCCCATTAGGAACAGTAGACAATGCTGTTAAAATGCTTAGTGGATTACTCGAACTCATAATCTCCTAGATGGGAGAGTAGTGGATTAATCCCTAAGGGAATATACATATGCTATTCTCGTGATGCCGTTAAAATAGTTTCCAGTAATAACAAATATTTTCTAATAAGATGCATTACAACTTTAAATAGCTCATACTAGCAGCACAAATTACTAATCTGTAAAATAAAATTTTTAAAAATGAATGCAATTAACAGTTTACCACACTTTTGTTTTTGTTATCTTTTTTTGGCCACTAAATTACCACAAAATTTTACTACAACAAACATGAGTTTTCCGTCGCAACGAAATTCCTAATTACAATATTTGATCTTTCTTTGCTAATTGTATGTTGCAATGGGAACGAACCTGTTACTAATAAAGAATTTATGCCATCTGACAAATTTGTTTTTAAAATATTTGTTTAGAAACTTAGAACCATTTCATCGCAAAACGTGTTTATACTTAATACTTCAGGCGATGAAGCCTTTGTTGTCAACTTAATTGGAAAAAAATCTAAAAGTCAGAACGTCCCTTTTACCAAACAACTTTTTCCATTATAGGGAAAAAAAAAAAACCAAGAAGAAGAAGAAGTACTTTTTCCATTATAGAAAAAAAAATGAAGAAGAAGAAGAAGAGTTTATGCCATGGTTGGCTCATCTTCCTGGTTCATAATATGTACTTATGAGTAGAAGCCATGTCATTGATCAGTTGCTTCTGGGTCATGACCTTTCCAAAGGGTACCTTTCCTCATATGATCAAATTATCACACACACACACACACACACACACATATATATATATATATATATATATATATTAATAAATAGAAACACATGATTTACATATGGGTTAGTTGAGTTTTTGGTTTTCAAATTAATGCGCACATATAGATGTAATGTACATGTACAATATATACATCAATAGTTAAGGACATTTTTTAATTGAGAAGTTAGGGACATTGCGAATCTAACAGTTAAATGAGCCAATTGTATAGTTTACATGTTGCCACCTGGAAGCTGCTTTCTTAATGTTATGTAATTAGTTAGCTACCCGATGACTACCAGAAACAACTGAAAAAACTAATATAAATTAAATGATGGGAAACCAAGAAGGTGGTGTTCTTGAAGTAAAACGCCAAACATGTAAAAAAAAAAATTTGATCTAGATCTATTTGGTAGACTAATAAATGTAGAAGTGAGAAAATAAATATGAGCACAATCAAGGTCAGATCATATGTAGCATCAATTTTCCTGATAATATATATATATATATATATATATATATATAACACATGAATTTTGCATTATTTTTTAATTAATTGTTTATTTTGTCAAAATCACTAACTTTAACTATTTATGTTTATCAATGTTAATATTAATAGTGGTTAAAATGGGTCAACTATTTGAATATAAAGGTTTGAAACTTTGACAAACGTAGATAACCAAACACATAGAGACAATAGAGATGGTGTATAGCTGTTTGAGAAGTTGAACAAACTGCTAGAAAACACACTCAAATTAATGGCTTTATACTTTTCCCAAACCAAACACGAAACCATGCGCACATAGATATGCTTGGACACCTTCATTAATTTCCTCTATAAACACCAACATATATGTATAGCCTTGACATCCCTCAAAAACACACACCAAACTGAATGTCTTTCACTTTGTAATCAATTTGTGTGAAATCTCGATTATTCATTCCCATCATACCCATGGCCTTCCGCAACTCCTTCTTGGTCTTCTTCTTTGGTGCTTTTGCCATTGTGAGCAACATCATTGGCGGCCTAGCGGCTCGTCAACTTTTGCAGACCACAACTCAGCCAAATTTGCCAAAGTTGCCACCCTTGCCTACCATACCAAATTTGCCAAACCCAACAACATCATTACCTCCATTGCCTTCCATGCCAACTACTCTGCCTCAGCCATCTCAGCTGCCTAAACCCACTTTGCCGCCGCTTCCCAGCTTGCCCTCCATCCCTACTACTCTCCCAAAGTTGAGCTTGCCTCCTCTGCCGGCCACAGCATCGCTTCCCAACATGCCCTCCATCCGCACAATCCCAACAATATTCCGAACTACAATCCCATCCATCCCTTTCCTCTCCCCGCCACCTTCAAAAACTAGTCCTTGATCGATCATAAACATTCATGATCAGTCTCAGCAGTATTCTGAATTTTCTATTTATGGAGCTTGTAATCCAATACATACGTTTGCTTTGAATTGCGAGGGACAATCCTTTGTGTGTTCTCTACTTCACAGAATTAGTTTATAGCAGCCAGCCATTTGATTTGTATTTTGCATTTTAATTATTCTAGCTTTGTATAATAGTTAATTTGTCTTGTGATTCATATTGTTTGTATGATCGCTTTGTGATTCTGTTAAGTATGACATTTGTATACTTTGAGACTGTATGAGTCTCTATATATCTTATCACACTCTATCAGGTTTGTCATTGACACTGTTTTCCTGCCTTTAAATTCCATTAAGCATCATATTATTACTAATATTTTTTATTTTAGAGAGAATTAGAGAGATCGCTTTCATTAAAAACAGCTATTGAATCATGTCGCCTACAACAAAATAGGACTAAAAACAAATGTCAAATAAATTTTTTAAAAATATTTGTAATTAATTACAATTTATTGCAAAATTTCATCACAACAAACATGAGATTCAGCGAAAAGTTCCTAATTACAATATTAATCTTTCATACTGATGGTCTTTTGCTAGAGCAAACTTATCACTAAGAAAAGCATATATTTATGTAATTAATACAAAATATTTTGTTAATTTTAAGCCTTTTAGGGATGTAGGATCATTTCATCGCAGAATGGCTTTTATATACATTTCAGATGTAAACCATTGGAAAAAAAAAATGGTTAGATCGTCCCTTTATTTACGAATTTTTCAGTATAGAAAGAAAAATCAAAGATAATGTATAATGAAGAAATAGGTCCCAAAATAAAATTTGATTTTCGGAAAAATAAAAGCAACCATTGTTTCCTATGTACTTGTGAATACTATTCCGCTCTATTTTCTCAACAAACATTAATTAATAATTATTTAAAATTTAATTTTGTATCAATATAATCATGATTTAACAATAATATAAAAAATTAATGGATCTACAAAATGACCGTTAGACAAAAAAAAAAAAAAAAAAAGATATTGGCTAGCATGATGTCTGATATTTACTGCTTTCATATGGAACACTTCATGGCGGCCACAGCGTCGACGTCCCAACCAAAAGCCAAAAAAGAAACTAGGGATAAAATCTACGTGGTGTTGCAACCAGTGAACCTACGTACGAGGATGGAGGCGGCGGAGAATTATTTGGGAAACATCATGGGAGCTGCGGCATCATTTCCGTGCATGGAAACAAATTACAAGGATCATGAGGATGGGTCTGTAAACACAGTGAGCCCAATGTGGGATTGTAAGAAGAAAATAATAATCAACCCTGATGAGTATGTGAAGAATTTGAAGGAAAGCGACGAGCACTTGGAAAGATTTAAACGATTTTCGACAAAAGTTAGAGACGGAGAGATCAATTTGGTTGTCCTCCATCTGAAAAATGTGCCAAACGCTCAGTAGAGCCTTAAATATATCAACGCCATCAACCTCGGCCCTCGTATTTGAAAAGTGACGAGTATCTTTTCGTATTGAGGCTTAGGTACTGTTAGTATCTTTTCGGACTTTTACAAGTATGCTTTCCGGGTAGTCTAATTGTGTTTGCAAATGTCCTTTATAACTCTTCAATTTCTGTGCTTTTTTTCTTCTTATTTTTCTTTTCCCAATACATATATATATATATATATATTTGGTTTGGTAACTGCAGAGATTGCATGATAGTTTCTCAAATATGGGCTACAGCATTGTTTTTTTTAATGAGTAACAACATGCATTAAACACAAAAGAGGCCATTAAGCACAAAAGAGGCCACAAAGATACTAAGATAATATGGGCTTTAGAAAAATAACTTAATATGGGCTACAGCATTGATATTAAGCAAAAAACTCGGGGGTTATTAACCCTAAGATACTTTGGAAACGGAAAGCATGAATTTGGAAAATAAGAAAATGTATAGGGCGTAACTTTAATTTGAGCTTAAGGAAAGGAAAGGAAAGGGAAGTGAAAAAAACAAAAAAGAAAAAAACAACGGAAGGGGGGTTCGGGGACAAACCTAGGCCTATAAAAAGAAGAGGAAGGGAAGGAAGATCTGCGGCAGCCTTTGTTGAATTTGATATTTCTTTGAATTGCTGTGATAGTTTGCATCATGGAGAAGGTTCATAAATTCTTAGAGATTTTGACATCTGTGGATGTCGTTGACTTCTTCGTGAAGATGAATATCGACTGGGGCTATATAGAGAAGTTGAAGGCGTTGTTGTTGTCATGTAGTGCAGAGGTGGATGATGCTGAGAGGAAGCAAATCGGAGATCCGGATGCGAGGACATGGCTTTCTGACCTGAAACATGTTATGGATGGTGTAGAAGATTTGGTGCGCGACATCAACAATGAATCTCTGAGCTGGAAACAGGTTCGCGAATATTATATCCGTAGAGGTCATTGTCCCAAATGCGATCACATGTCAACTGCTACATGTCGTTGTTCCAAATTCAATTCCAAGTCAACTGCTTTTAAGGACATAAGTATGGCAGAGGTAATAGAACAGCGCACATTGGGTTTTGTTCAAGGATTAGAATCACTCTTAAAACGAAAAGATGACCTTAATCTCAAAGGAGGACCACCTGAATCACACCATGAAGACCATGTCCATGAGCATGACCTGTCTGAAGAATCGAGTACAAAAAAATCACGTTTGTTTTGATGTGTTTAATTCTTATATTAAATTTTCTATTTATAATAGAATATAGCTCTCTAAATAAGTCATGTCTTTTTAGTAAAAGACACATTCTATTGACGTTTGTTTTGATGTGTTTGATTCTTATATTAAATTTTCTATTTATAATAGAATATATATTTCTCTAAATAAGTCATGTCTTTTCAGTAAGAGACATATTTTATTGGAAATATACGAATTATTTTATAAATTGTTCATATGCAAGAGTTGTAATTCTATTTGAGAGCTGTAATTATATTTGACCTGTTGTAGCACCTTTTAATCGTACGGAAAACATGTCCAAAATAACTAATTAATTAAATCTAAATATAATTATTATATTATTTCAACACTGTCGTTGCTCAGCGGATTTTAAATAAATTGTTAGTTTATTTTGAGTTTTTCTAAGTATCTTCTTGTTTATTCCGTACTACGTGCTTTTTAATTAGATATATAGTTAACTAATCTGGTATGAATAAGATTTTAAAGCATTAAACAAAAAATGCATTAGGTTTTCCAATTGCTAAAACAGCAACCACAGATTTGCTACTTGGTTAAAAAAGAAAAAGAAAAAAGAAAACAAAAACCACTTTTCTTACAAGTTTAAACTCATAGGAGATGATGAATTGGGAATGGTTTAGGTACTGCTGGTAAACCACACCAGTAGTAGTTTTAAATAGTTAAAGAAATCTCTGTAATAGAGAGCATAAGTAGTTCCATATCTCTTACTGGAATTTGTTGATGTTGAAGTACAACTGTCACAAGCATCGGGATCATGCACTTGCAACTTAATCACAAGCTTCTCAATTTTCACGGCTGCCACATTGTTCACGTCTTCCTTCCTGCTGCAATTAAGTTACCACTTTCATTGTTCATGCATATCGCAAATTTGATAAACTAATAAAGCCCATGTACAACATAAGATTCTTTCCCAGGATGTTAATATTACCATACATATACTGTATGTATAACACCTATAATTTTCCCTAAAAAAAAAAAAAAAAAACCCTGAATTTCTTGTTGCGTCTGCAGACATGGCAAATCTACCCATAGACCTATTAAGCACCTCATATAGCCTCAGCAAAAGGCCAATGGTATGAGAAACCACAGGAAAGGATTATTATATTTCAAACAAAATTTTTATCCTTTAATAGGAGGTATTATCCAAATGATAACAATAGGATCCCATGCAATAAACATGGTAAACCTGAGAAGCTTCTTTGCCCATGAATGACCACCTAAACATTTTGTTTACGGCTTTCTGCATATTCAAAGTACTGCCATGCTCGCTTCTGTGATTGAGAGCTAGTTTCAAGCTATAGGCTGGGAGTTCATCCGCACTATAGGGTACATATTTAGCTATTTTAGTTCAGGACGTTCATTGTGTTGTGCCAAATACCCAAAAATTGAAGGAAAAAGCATAAAACAAATACAAAACATGCATATTCTTACCAATATATATATATATATATATATAAAACATGCATAATTTATGTGGTTAAGTAATTTACCTACATCATTAGGAGGTAGTAAGTATATTTTAGAGAGAAGTTACATAGAGAGGTTACAAATTCAGTCTTTTCCTTCTCTAGTTCACCTTAACAATACAATAGAGAACTCATGCCTTTATATAGGCAATTTTATAGTGTGAGTTGATTAATTATTGAGTATACAAAATTCAAATTTAACTGCACCGATTAAGTAGAGAATTTGAACTTTGCTTGAGTTTAAACTGTTGACTGCTGACCAAGTTACAAACTTTGTTAGTTGTTTGTGTTGCAAATGTTGAACATAATAAATTTGAGCTATTATCCAACAATTTCTACATCGGTGAGAATCCACCAGCCAATGTTATCTCTTATACGCCCTTAGGCGCTCTAAGTTCGAGAGATATTGATCAAGTTCAAACAGTGTTAGAACTTGATTCCTGTAAGCACCTTGCTTAACATATCTGCCGAATTATCTGTAGTTCTCATATAGACTCAGTAGCATATCTCGTACAGACTTAATATTTCTAGTAGCATATCTCGTACAGACTCAATATTTCTGCAAGGAAAAGTTGTATCTGCTTGCTTACAGGACCATGGAGGACATGCATAATAAGGGCCACCAAGTGGATGAGGTATTATGTTGTTTTCATTTATCTCTTCTTGGTTAAAGTTCTTGATGCAGACCACACGCATACACAAAATTAAAATAAGAGCACAAATGGAAGTTGTTTTTTTTTTGTTGGTAAAAACAAATACTGCATTAAAGCATTAAAGCACCAAAACGACCCCGAAGGGTTACAAGCAGACAGCAAAATGCTCTGCAAGCAGAGTGACCAACAGAGAGGATGGAAGGCTCTCCACCGAGAACTCATCCACCTCCATACAGACATTAGAAACAAGAGTATTTTTAGCTGTAAGGTCAGCTATTTTTAGCTGTAAGAGCACAAATGGAAGTTGTTGAAATACCACTGTTTCCAAAAGCTGAAGGTTTTAGTAACTTGGACCAACTATGCATATCAAGCTAACAGTAGTAGTAGTTTCAACAATCCACTCACATGATTCCGTATTAATTCAACAGAAGCCTTTAATTGAACTGAATTCTTGATAAGGACTGTGCTAATTATGTGGAATCACCAATAAAATCTGCATGTTTGCTTGAAATTCTTGGACCAACTAATTAAACAAACTAGTGATAAAGAATTACCTTCCCATTCCTACTGTGGCTGCATGCCATATTTTATGTATTAGAATGAACATAGATGACTTGTTCATAAAATGTATATTTATTTGTTCACTTCTTCTGCAGGGAATATGTTCCTAGTTGATATTTAATCTTGGTCAAACAAGGGCGTGTGCAGAAGCATTTTCTGTTTATAATATGTTGAGATATAGCAAACGTACAATGTGCAAGGCCCTCCATGAGAAGATTCTCCACATTCTAATTGCGGGACGACTGTTCAAAGATGCTTATGTTGTAGTCAAGTTTTGCTAAGACAGTTTGAAGATCGTGAATTCTCTTTAATCTAACTTGTAATTGATTGTGTAAAATCTTTCTGATAGTCAGGACAGCGGGAAGTTCATCTCTAAGCCTGCTATAAGAAAATTTGCAACCGCATTTATGGAATTCGGAAACATCAACTCGATAAATGATGTTTTGAAAGTCATCCATGGTTTTGGCTGCAAGATTGGTCAGGTAAACAATAATGGCTTTCCATCCTCCTGAAGTTTTACATTGACTTTCATTTGTGAGCTAGCCCTTTCCTTCCCTCTTACGTGACCTCCTCTCTGTTTCTTATGTTGCCATGAATCTTGTATATCCTCTTACTAGTCTTTGTGTTGGTGCCTCAGGATTTATTTCACAAGGCCATAACACGTTATATTATGAAACCGGAAAAGAAGGAATTACTTCTTCAATTACTACATTGGATGCCAAGTCACGGTTATGTGGTTGATTCATCCACAAGAAATCTAATGCTGAAGAACTCACATTTATTCGGTCGACATTTGATTCCCGAGATGCTGTCCAAGCATCATGTGATGTTTTTTTTGGTAAAAAACAAATACTGCATTAAAGCACCAAAACAAACCCCGAAGGATTACATACAGACATCAAACTGCTCTGCAAGCAAAGAAACCAACAGAGAAGATGGAAGGCTCTCCACCGAGAACTCATCCACCTCCATACAAACACCAGAAACAAGAGAATTCTTAGCTGTAAGGTCAGCTATTAAATTACACTTTCTACTTTGCCAATATAAATTCCACTCAAAACAGGAAAATCTATGCCTAATGTTCAACACTTTATGAAAACCAAACCAGCATTGAGGTTCACAGATTCCCTCAATTGCTCGAACAACCTCCACAGCATCAATTTCCCAAAAAGCCTTAACCCAGCCCCTTCTTTCAGCAATCCCAGAAGCCCAATCCATGGCCGCAAGCTCAGCTTCAAAAGGGGAATGACAATCCAAAAGAGTAGACGACAGAAAAAGAAGTTTACCACTGTCGTCTCTGACCACCATCGCAGCAGCCGATCTAGAAGCTTTATATGCAGCATCCACATTTATTTTGATCCAGCCACAGGAGGAGGCAACCATCTAACAGCTCCAGCCAATCTGCTACTCTCGGCATTTTCCACCTCCTCTTTTTTACTTGATGAGAGAAATTCATCCACGACCTTTCCAACCACTTTATAGCTTGCACCAAATTAATCGTGCCTTCAAAAACACGGCACCTAGCCTTCCAAGCCACATAAAACAAAACCGCCCAAAAGTTTGATGCTCCTCCTTATTAAAACCCATCCTCACCGACCTCAATTAGGAATAAGGCATCCAAGAACTAGCTGGTGGATAGAATCACAATTCCACTCATCTATTCTACCTCCCATTTACTACCAAAAGCAATTGCTCAATTAGTGACACTCTTAAAAGTATGGTAACTTGTCTCCCACTCAAAACCACACCCCAAGCCTCATCTCCCTTCCCCACCTTACTAATAACGCCTCTCGTTGGAATAGCCCCCAAGCATCCTCCATAGGTGCAATTTTAGCCTCTCATGAAGTTTCGTGCTCCAAATACTCTTCCAGATTGGGTCAAAACTAGTCCCCATTCTATTCTTCATTATTCCGTTGTAGCTTGCTACAGAGAAATTACCTGAATTCTCCACCACAAAAATCGGTCTTGATGATTTCGCTCGACCACTCAACCCTTAAGATGGCCTCGGCAGAGTCTCGCTCGCATATTCTTTCTATAAGCTCTTTGTTCCATCCACTTCCATCATTCAATCTTAGTTCCGCTACCCTACATATTCCAAAATCCTCGAAGGTGATTTTAGTATAGGAGTGAAGTTAGAGCCAAGGAATCCATGGGTCCCTCCACGATTAATTGTACCCTCTCCAATTTTAAAGCTGCATTACTTTTGATAACCCGCCTTGATCCTATGATTCCACGCCAAACATTCGAGTCTCTTCTTCGGTCAGAATTCAAGAAGGAAGTAGGCAGATACTTGGCTCAAAAAGCTTCACCCATAAGCTATCCTCTCCTCTTGCTATTTTCCAGCCCGGTTAAAAGCATTAATGTCACCGAATTTCGAAATCCTAGCCCACCAACTTTCGGTTTACAAAGGTCACTCCAAGCCCTTGAGCAAGAAATCTCGCTTGTCCGGATGCACTCCCCACCAAAAACGCCTACCATCAATCCAAAGCCTTACAACTCGCTAAAGGCCACCGAAAGAAGACATGGAGTATACAGAATAGCCCGACAACCGATTTCACAAGTGTTACCTTACCACCTTTGATGAATTGACTTTTGCCGCTTTCTAGCCTTTTGTACTCTCTTTGATGCCTTCAAATTCTCTAAACCTATTTCTTGTGTGGATTAACTAATTCCCGGATAGATAGCTCACCATCTTTAAAGCCAAGAATGGATCCGATCCTCCTCTTCATAGATTGATCCATTCCAGGAGAGAACAAAATGTTAGATTTCTCTGCATTAGCATGTAAACCTGACCACTTTCCAAAAGTTTGCAGAATATTTTGAAGTGCAGTCGCATTTGCTTCATTTGCATGGCACGCCACCAAAATATCGTCTGCATATAGTAAATGAGACATACTTCTACCGACATTTTAATTCCTTTCTCCGACCTTTCCTTTTGTTGAATTAACTTGGTTAAAACCTCTGCACATAGAATAAAGAGATAAGGGGAGATCGGGTCACCTTGTCTCAACCCACGAGCAGGAATAAAATCTCCACTGATATTTCCATTAAGGAGAAGTTTATATCTAACTGAGCTAACACAGCTTAGAATTAAATTTCGAAATTTATTTGAAAAACCCCATGCTCCCATAACAATGTCTAGAAAGCTCCACTCCAAACAGTCATAAGCTTTCCTCAAATCAATTTTCACAAGCATGAGCCCATTTTTCCTCCTATGTCTTTTCACTGAATGTACAAGCTCTTGGGCCACTATCGTGTTTTCAGCAATCCACCTATTCTTCAAAAAAGCACCTTGATTTGGCGAGATCATATTTCCCATAAATTGCATCAACCTGGTGGTTAGAATCTTGGAAACAATTTTATACGAGAAATTACAAAGGCTGATTGGCCGATATTGGTTGAAAGTAGAAGCACCATTCACTTTTGGGATCAGAACTATCATAGTTCTATTAGCTGAAACTGGCACTCTACCAGTTATGTAACATTCTTGTACAAACCGCACCACCTGCTCCCCTACAATGCTCCAATATTTCCTATAGAAACATCCAGGGAAGCCATCCGGACCAGGGCTCTTAAAAGGATGCATCTCCCAAACTGTGGTCCTAATTTCTTCAGCAGACGGGATGGCCAGAAGAGTTTCATTCTCCACGAAAGAGATCCGAGGGACAATTAACTCATGGAGTCTATCTGGTACATAAGGAACATTAGACTCATACAGCTTGGCAAATTCCTTCACAAAATACTTCGCTATTTCCCCTCTGCCAGTAATCCAACCATCACCTGTTTTAATTGCATCAATCCAAGCATCATGTGATGTTGGTATCGTCGTACTGTTAGCTTTAGGACTAACAATTTGATGCTTGGTTTCAATGTAGCTCTTAAATTTGCATCAGTCGGTGAATCAAAACACATTTTCTTTCTAGCCCCAAGCCAACCAAAAAATTAATGTAAATTCTTCAACCTTGAATAACTGTAACCAAAAAATTGAAAAAAAAAAATCTAACATCTTGCTGTAACAATTCAATAACTTTGAATTCAACAATCAATTAGAGTAACTTTGCTTCATGTATTTTTTTTTTTTTGTGGCCATTATTAACTATTTAACTAATATATAATAATTTTAGTTTGATCAAATTAATCAATTCTTTTTTTTTCTTTTTTTCTTTTTTTTAATTTTAATTTTTTTTAATATCCCACACTGACAGAACAGAAGGGGTGAAAACAGAGGATGGAAAAATGTTTTAAACTTAGATATGATTAATAAACGAGTCAAACCTATAAATTCAATAATACAATAACAAATCAATAAATACCCGTTCAAATTTTATTTTTATCAAAGGGAATATTACAAATCACCCCCTCAACTTTCACCATCATGTCAATATTACCCCAAGGCCTTACTGGCAACTCTCATTTTTCCATTGAGCCTCTCAATGACGGTTATCAGACCCTGAGTGCCGAGCTTGCCATCTCCATTGGCCACCATTGCTGAAAACAGTTGCTTGCTTAAAGCAGCTCCAGGCAAAACCACAACCTTCCCATCACCTTCTTCTTCTTCAACAACGTCAGCCCCCATTCCCAAATCCTTCACCATGTACTCTGTAAACCCACCTGCTTCGAAATCCCTCCCAATCATCCTCTCCCCGTACAACTCCATCACCATCGACCCTGCTGCTCCACCTCGTATCGCATCCACGAACTGCTTCAAATCCAGCCCTGCGCGCTCTGCGAACACCAAACCTTCGCTCAAACCCACCAGATTCGCACCCACTGTGATCTGGTTCGCTATCTTGCAGCTTTGCCCACTACCTGCTCGACCTAAGTACGTTATCTTTCCCATTACCTCGAACAACGGCGACAACCAGTTTACCACACCGGCGTCTCCTCCGGCGAGTATGGCCAGCGTCCCTTCCCTGGCTCCGATATCGCCGCCGGAGACTGGGGCGTCGACGGACCAGCAATTTTTCTCACGCGCCGAGGTGAAGATTTCGCGTGCTAGAGTTGGATGACTGCTTGTCATGTCGACGGTGACGGAGTTTGGGTTTAGACCGGAGAGGACACCTGTGGGGCCGAGGACGACGGATCGAACGTCCGATGGGTGTCCGACCATTGTGAATACGACGTCGCTGAGTTGAGCGAGTTCAAGTGGGGAGGAGGCGAGTTTTGCTCCTTGGGACTGCAAAGTGAGGGTTTTGGATTGGGTTCGGGAGAAGACGGTGAGAGAGTAGCCAGCGGCGAGGAGGCGACCGGCCATGGCGGCACCCATTACGCCGGTGCCGATCCAACCGATTCGGGTTCGGGTTGGAGTTATGGGGTTTGGGTATGGAGTTCCCATTTTATGGGAAAACGAAGCCGGCAGAGTGAGCTGAAAAAACCAGTGGGTTCTGTGACCTGATAATGCGTGTAGCTTCTAAAATAAAGACTCAAAATGGCGATGGAATCAAGAAAAGTAAAATTGTATGAAAAATGATATAATTTTTAGGGAAAAAAAATCTTAAAAGGACAGAAAAATGGAGCCAAAAAATCATATTTCTTCCTGAATGTCATTCTTATTTCTGTTAATAATTTATAAATAAAATAAACGAAAAAAAATACATTTTTAGAGCAATAAATATATAGGAAGTTATATAAATATGGGAATTTGAGTGATTTTATTTATGTCTCTCTTGCATTTTTTTATTTTTTATTTTTAATTTTAAAAGTTGCACTGGCAACCTGAATTGGCTGGCATAGAAAATGAATGGTGTAAATCAAGTCTTTTATTCATTAAGAATTTATAGTTTATTGTATGAAAATTAATAATGTCATCTCATAATAGTTGAAATGGAATACAATAATAAAGTTCTATATAAAGAGTTAGTTTTGTACTCCAGAAAGCAAAAAAAGATTTAATTTCACCGTACATGATAATTAAGGAATAATATGGCAGTACAAAATTTTAAGGAATCATAATATAATTTTTGTATTTTAGATTTGACAATAAAAAAATGTATTTATTGGGAGTATTTTTTTTTCTCTTTTTTGATCATTAATTCTATAAAAACCTATTAATAATATATGTTGTCGTAAAAAAGTCGATTAAACTCTCATATTAGTGTTTCGGGTTGATTTGAATTTTAAATTTTTTTTTATTAAAGCCTTAGATATATTGAATTTTATTAATCTTCATCTTTTCTTCTAATAGGATTCTACACCCACGGAGACACTTTTTTTTTTACCAATAAAATTCTCTGAAAAACCTCAGTACCCAGTGGCTCAGAACTCCTTTCATTGTATATGTGTGTTTTATCCACGCCATATGATTACTAAGCACGAGAAAAACAACGTTAAAAAAAAAAAACGTTAAATGACTCCGTCTCCTCAGCTCTCTCATCGCTGTACTGTTCCTTCTCTCCCTGCAGAAACCCGCTTTGACTTCGGCGTTCTGTGAAAATCTCGTAAGTGCTAACAGTTATTGTATATATACCAACGTTCTGTTCTGTGTATATTTTCTTTATTAATCTGTCAAAACTTTTAAATATTACAAAGTTGATTTTCAATGGGGTTGGTTTTCAATGGAGTGTCTGAAATTGTCTCTGATGACACAATTAAATGTCACTCCTTTGCCATTAAAATAAATTATAATCTGTAGACTGTGGGCTTCCAGTTGTTAATTTGGTATTTCAAAATTAGGGTGGGTGATTTTTGTTTATTTGTATTTCTTACTTGAGTATAAAGAATAAATATTTACGTTTTTCTTTGGTGGGGTTGTGGTGGGTTATCAATAGCTCCAGAAATAATCCGGCTCGCCGAATCTGTGTGTTTCGTTTATCGTTCTCAGTAAAGCTTGTAACTTTGGGGGCATGATGACAGTGGGTCCGTGAATCTCGGAGAGTGGAAGTTGAGTAGAATAGAAGTTACTAGAGCGGAAGACGTTTTGCTTTTGACTCCATTGACATAGACCAGAAGGTCTGCTTCTTCTCCTTCTATCTCTTTCATATCTTTCTTTCTTATATAATTTCAATTTTTTTTTAATGCATTAATGGTATTTTTTGTTATTTTTATTTTTTATCTGCGCCGAGCATTGTGGACTCTCTCTGTGGCTTTTTCTATGCAACTCCGAGCTCTCTTTCCCTCTAGCTCCTCGAGTTGAAAATGAAACCTTTGAGTTGGAACTATGGGGTCCAGTTAATTAGTCTATGCTTTTTGAAGAATAATGTGTTTTTGGGTATTTTTTAGCTTGTGAATTTAATTTTTATGGGGTTTTCCTGGCCTTTGCTCTGGTTTTGTTTTCATGATTGTCGTTGCTCCGAATGTGGATATGGGTTTCATACTGAATTTACATTTTGCTTGAGAGTGAATATTAGTTGCTCTGGGATACCTTGAATTTGTATGATTGTGAGAAAGAGAAACAAACCTGACAGATTCTTAGCCGGAAAAAGAGATAAATAGAATTTGCTGAGTGAGAAAAAAAGAGAGAGACGATGATTGAGAGTGGTACTTAAACCATGTTCTAAATGCTAGACGCGATAATTATAGAAATTTACACTGGATGTCTTTTAAAGTATCTGAAAAGTACTAACCTTAAAATTGTCATTTAGCCGTAGAACCCAGAGTACGCTCAGCAACTAGGATAGATAATTACTGGTCGTTTGGTTTTGGTTTATGGTTTTCATTTGATTGATAGAATAAAAATATAGTTTTATTGGCATTCGTTCTGATGAGTCGTTTAACTGAAGGCTATGTCGAACAGTAAGCTTCTGTGTCTCAACTGGA
Organism: Rhamnella rubrinervis; assembly: GCA_007844105.2. Lineage (NCBI taxonomy): Eukaryota > Viridiplantae > Streptophyta > Magnoliopsida > Rosales > Rhamnaceae > Rhamnella > Rhamnella rubrinervis. Next base: position 28,314 of record VOIH02000097.1, read on the forward strand.
GTAGCTCTTTGATAAAACCAAAGGATTCCCTACAATTTCGAATAACTGCTGTCTCAAGAACTACAGTTTGCCCATCTTATTGCCTGTCACGAGGTACAAATGGTTTTTTCATTAATTCAATATATATTTATGTGCATATAGTAGGTCTCATATTGGATGAAGGCTGATTGTTGTGTTTAGGGTTCAGTTTGACGGGGATAAGGTGCTCAATGAAGTCCTACAGATTATCTGAACTTTCTCCTTTGGAGGTTGATAGCCTCAAAGCTCGTCCTCGTATAGATTTCTCTTCAATCTTCGGCACGGTCAGCCATCATGTTCTTCTATGAATACTGACTTTTATCTCTTGTCTAGGAATCTTAAGGTTTTGTGTTTTTAGATTTGTTTTTTATGGATGAAGTAATTCATAAATTTTAGTTGATATGGGTTGTCAGGTCAACCCCATTGTTGAAGATGTTCGCAAAAGAGGCGATGCTGCAGTTAAAGAGTAGGTGACTTTTTTTTTTTTTTTTGTAACTTGTTTTTCACTTAGTCTTTGTCCTTTGTGGTCTCTGTTCCATTGGCTTTTTATTGTCTCCCAAGGCTTAGATGATTCAATCTTGTTTCACCAATCTGAAATCCTGTGTAATGAGATAATATCTTTGTGTTATTGATGTAGATTGATTTTATTTTTTATTTTACTTTTTTATTTTTGTAGCTATACTGCAAAATTTGACAAAGTGAATCTGGATAGAATAGTTGTGAAAGTTTCTGAGCTTCCAGATCCAGAGGTAATTCTAAGTTCTAATTAACATGTTAGTCAAATATGAAATGGGTAGTTAAGATTTCAGTTGCTAATGAGTTAAATTTGTTAGATTTGATTTTCTAATTTTTGTTTATATGAATTCTCTAGTGCTGCAAAATTCAATCTTTGACTTGTTGCAGCTTGATCCTGCTGTTAGAGAAGCATTTGATGTGGCATATGATAATATATATGCATTTCACGTTGCCCAGAAGCCAGCTGAAAGAAGTGTAGAGAATATGAAAGTAAATTAATCCTACTACTTGGTTTTTCCTCTATGTTTGATTTTTCAAGTATTTTCAATCCTCTATATATGAGGTTTCAAGTGCTTTTATTTTTTTGCAGGGAGTCAAATGCAAACGAGTCGCAAGAGGTATTGCTTCTGTGGGTCTTTATGTTCCTGGTGGAACTGCAGTTTTACCCTCCACAGCTCTGATGCTTTCAGTTGTAAGTTCATTAGATCCATGTGACATTTTTAATGCTTAATCATACTATGATCACAGGATTTAATTGACACTCACTTTATTCTTTGTGCTAGCCTGCAAAGATTGCTAACTGTAAAACTGTTGTTCTTGCGACTCCACCAAGTCAAGATGGAAGCATATGCAAGGTGTTCATTTTCTTTGGGGTTGAGATATCTTATGAGGATCTCAAGGAATATGGAGCTGTTAACTTTTTTCCTTGTTTCTGTAGGAAGTACTGTACTGTGCGAAGAAGGCTGGTGTGACTCACATTCTTCAAGCTGGAGGAGCTCAGGTTTATAAACATAAAAATTTGCCATTCTTTGGTGACACACAGAGACTAAGGCTTTATCACATAAGTTTCCTTTGCTGTCTATGAAAATTACATTCACAGTTGTCTGATAGTTTTTCCTTTGCAGGCTGTATCTGCTATGGCATGGGGTACAGAATCTTGTCCAAAGGTGCTTGTTCCCAATTGGTTTACGATTATGTAATTTGCTGTGATGATAAACATATTGATTCCTTCCATTGGTCCCAAGGTTACTGCCTTTTGTGTTCTGGATCTATGTTGAATTTTCGTACACACAAGTGTAAGAAATAGTTGCATATTGATGCAGTTGCATCACGCTTAGCTAGAAGAGGATCCTTTTAATAACATGCCTATCTATGCTGCTTTGACCGCTTACACTAATCAGTTAATCCTTAACTGATGTTGGCTTGTACAAATTCCGATGAAAAATAAAAACTTTTATTTTTTATTTTTACAAGTATTTTAAACTTGATTACATATTGTCTTTGAAACCACAAGGTATAAATTCTCCAACCATGCTCAGAAGTCGTGCTGTTAGTTTTGAGTTTTGGATGCTGTTACCTAATTGTGATATCTTATTTGAGACTTACTTATATGTCAATTTAACATTGAAAATCTACTACGTTTTAATTTTTAGTTGGTTTTCCATGAAGGTGATTTATAAGCTTTCAAATCTTCTTAGTTGTTTTTCAAACAATATGCAGGTTGAGAAGATTTTTGGTCCTGGTAATCAATATGTCACCGCCGCAAAAATGATTCTCCAAGTAGGCATTCTAATCTTACATGTTATTTGCTTGGAAGCAAACTATCAAATTATATTTGGAAAGAAATGGAAATTAAGAGAACTCTTTCAATTTGTTTAATCCTAAACAGAACAGTGAAGCCATGGTTTCAATTGACATGCCTCATGGGTCCTTCAGAAGTTCTGGTCATTGCTGATAGACATGCCAGTCCTGTTTATATAGCTGCTGACTTACTTTCTCAGGTACTTATTCTTCCATTCCTTAAGTTCCTGATGCATCCTTTTTGTAATGAAAGTTTTCAGTTGTAGGTTAGGTTCATTTTCTGAATATTTTATTGCTTATGTTGCTATTAACCCAAGTCACAGATTCATTAGTAGTGTTATGATATGCTTTTGATATTTGTGAAATGATTGTTTCCTACCAGATGTGTTGAGAATCTAATTTATATTTTCAGGCTGAGCATGGCCCTGATAGTCAGGTTGTTCTTGTAATTGTTGGAGATGGTGTGGATTTTAAAGCCATAGAGGAGGAACTCAAGGAGCAATGCCAGAGCCTTCCAAGGGGTGAGTTTGCCTCAAAGCTCTGAGCCACAGCTTCACTGTGTTTGCTCGTGATATGGTTGAGGTTTGTACTCGTACCATGATCTGATGTTTGTATCTAAATATGAATATACTCAGTGTGAACCACTGTGACTGAAATTTTGTAAGGAATTCAATAGAGCACGATGATTAATGGTCTGGAACATTGCACCTACTTGTGTTCTGAGGGGTGTGCATCAGTTTTCTTATATTATTTTAATCTGCTACAATTGGCTGAGAAAATCCGTTTTTCATTTCTTTGACTAAACATAATGATGGGTGTCTCAGGCTGTCTCTTTTCAAACTTATATGCACCTGAGCATCTGATCATCAATGTCAAGGATGCCAAAAATGGGAGGGTTTCATTGAGAATGCAGGTAAGTTATTTTTTAGAATGTCGTGTTTTTGCCTTTTCCTTTATAACTATTTCTTCTTGCTTCCATTAGGTCCTTTATCTTTACTATCTCCTTTAGATGGCATTTGGTTTCCGGTAATTCTGATCGTTGTCCTTCTGACATTCTTGACATGTTAAAACAAAATTACTTATGCTCAATTCTTCTAATGAATTGCATTTGCTGGTCAAATATTGTGGTGATCATTGTCCTTTAGAAATGGGGTTCCACATGAGCATTCATCCAAATAAGGGATTACAAGCAATACTGGAAAGAATTCTATTTGGATTTAATAATTCTCTTGTAAACATAACATCCAAAGTTAATATTATCATTTTCAATCCTTTGTCCATAGTAATGATGAAACAATTGGATATCTAATCAATCATTTGAATTCCATACAGGTTCTGTGTTTGTAGGGCCGTGGACGCCGGAGAGTGTGGGAGACTATGCAAGTGGGACAAACCATGTCCTGCCCACTTACGGTTATGCACGAATGTACAGCGGTGTATCTCTGGACTCATTCCTCAAGTACATAACTGTGCAGTCATTGACAGAGGAAGGTCTGAGAAAGCTTGGTCCAAGTGTGGCAGCAATGGCAGAAACCGAGGGGCTAGAAGCCCATAAAAGAGCTGTAACTCTTAGACTCAAGGATATCGAAGCCGGACAAGTTGCGAGTACAAGATGAGCATTGCTCTCCCTTTTTCCATTTCCGTTTTTCTCTTTGAAAATTGTCTTTGATTCAATGGAGTACAATCCACCAGAACGTCTCTTATTGCTAGGTATTTTGGAGTAGAAACTGGGTCATTAAAAATTTCTTTTAAGTGTTATGGTCTTGTTAACCCTATGAGCTCAAATATGAATTTTGCTTGCTCTCCTGGATATTCACCACCTTTCTTCTTTCTCACTATCGGAAACATATTTCTATTCAGGTCCTGGTAATAAGCCATGCAAGATTTTATAATTACACAGTGATTAAAGAATATATTAATAAAGAGGAGATTAAAAAAAAAAAAACTAAAATTAATAATAAATTAATGAAATTATGTGTATATATATATATTTGTAAATAATAACCCTTGGTTTTTTTTTTGCTCCAAAAAAATTATTGTATAACAGTTTCTTTGTAATTGTAGACACTAGCATGCATGTAACGTTTATGTTTTGGTTTTGAAAAGTATATATAACGTTTTATTTGTAAGGGCTCTATCTATATGGTTATTTCAAATAATTGTTGATGAAATGTTATTAATAATTTGGGCATAGTTTTCATTGTTTATGATGTAATTCGAAAGGAGTCAGATGTTTAATATATGTAAATCCTAATTTAAAAAGAGACACTTTTATATTAATTTAAATAAAATAATTTTGTTTGAGAATGGAATGGGAGGATATAATTGAAGTTAAAATTACATCCACATAGACACAGTTTTGTTAAATTCATAGCGATGCTCCGATAGGGACCAAACAGTAAATTTGTCTGGTCAATTGGTCATGCATCCACCAACCATGTTAATGCTGACGCAACGATGACGGGTCCCACTGCCGAGCGAGGCCTAGTTGACTCAGCAACAACACCCGATTAAACTCACCTGGTTAAACCAATCAAATAAGCAACGCTTTCGGATTGGGTTCGTCCTCTCTCTCTCTCTCTCTCTGCTCCTCTGGACTCGTCGCCTTTCGAGTCGGCCATCAAAACCCCAACGTTTGCCTCCTTCTATTCCTTCTCTCTGCTTTCTCTCTCCAAAAATCCCCGCTTTAGAGAGAGAAAACTAGCAAGCCGTCTGTAGCATCAAGCCATCAACAGGGAAGCAGCAACAGCAAAGCCTACTCCTCTATCCATGAAAATTTCAGAGTAATTTTCTATCTTTCCAAACAGAAAAAGGGAAAAACATTTCAAAGAAAAATGTCTCACGCGGTGTTCCAAACGGCCCAAATTATGCCTATCAATACGCAGCTTCCTGCGAAACCCAATTCTTTATCATCGGTATCGTCGACGAAGTTGCTGGGTCCCAACCAGCTGGTCGCGCAACCGGTTGGCAGTAAGCTCCGAAGAGGTCTGGTGGTGAAGGCCTACACGTCTTCTCCTCCTTCTTCTTCGTCGTCTTCGGGGGTGGTGGATGGAGACTCCATGGCTTTATTAGAAAGGTGCTTCGTGGCGTCACCGGCTTCTGCTGGTGTGCCTTCGTCTTCATCTTTAGGTCCGGTTATGAAGGGCCAGTACGGTTCGTTTGGTGCGGTGACCCTTGAGAAAGGGAAGCTCGATATGTCTCAGAAGCAATCCAAGTCCAGCCCTGAGGTCAGTCTTCATGAAGATGAAAAATTTTATTACGTTTTTAATTTTCAGTTTTGGGAATTTTAAGCTTTGGTTTCAGTGCTGTGTTTGGTTGCTAAGAATTCTTTAAGGACAGAGAAAGGAAAATAAAGAATTCATGACCTGACGTCTCTGTAGAAGTAAGATTTTTGTAAGTGTCAGAATTCTCATTTGTAGGACAAGAATAGAACTTCCTTTAAAATTTGTATTTGATTGCTATATGAATAGCAAAGCATATAAGCTTTTTAGAGGCTTTATGAAGAGGAGAAAGAAGAAAGATTTAACTTAGCAGTAACTTCTTGGAGTCCTTGAACAATCGCAGTTATTAAAGAATGCATCCACACTCTCTTGAAGGAGCTTAAAGTTAACAGAAAACTTTTGCACTTCTTTATAAAATTCAATATGGAGACTTTCAAAGGCCACCAGTATTAGAATATGAATGAAATTTACAATTTTAGAAGCTGGAAAGTTTTATTTTAATTTTTTTTGGGATTAAGGGATGAAGCTGGAGTTTCTGATGACCAAATTTAGATTCTTAGCTATCCTGCAAAAGAAGAAAAAAGGTACAATTGTATTATATAGGCCAGTGCACTGTATCCCATTTCCAATAAGTCTTAAAATCTGACATTTAGAAGACTGAGAAACATCAAATATAGTTCTGTTTTTATTGCATGAACTAATAAGAGTTCTAACTTATCTACATGAGTACTTTAATTTTTTTTTTTTTAATGAATTTTTGTTCCTCACTATGTACTAGTTAGCCATTTTTATGGCAGGTAACTAAGCAAAAAAATATATGTATATATGTATATACATATTTAGTTTACTTTTTTGACCTCTGTCTCTTTGTTAGGTGTTAAATTCAATTAATGGGAGAATTGTTTTAGTGCTGAAATTGAATTCTGGTTGTGTTTGAAACTGAAGAAGTTAGGAGCTCCAATATTGTCCAACAATGGAAATCTTTTGCTGTAAAACGATATCGTGTGATCTTTTAAAAAAAAAAAAAATTCTATTTGTGTACTCTTTGAGTTAGAGTGCTCAATGTGGTTAAAGGCTATGTTCAGAGTTCTGCCCATTTAATTACTGAAATTTATCACATTTCAAATAGTTTTATCCTTTGTGTCCAATAATAACTTCTAATGATTTTATTTGTTTTACCTATCCACTATAAAAAATTCATCCATTCAAAATTCACTTTTTTATTCAATATGGCTAATGTTGTTGTTGTTGCAGACTGCTGTTGGGGGAGGTGGTGGAGATATTGGAAAGAAAATCAATCATGGTGGTGGTGATGGTGGCGACGACGATGGTGATGATGACGACTACTTTGATGATTTTGATGATGGTGATGAGGGAGATGAGGGTGGCCTATTCAGGAGGCGGAAATTTCTTGAAGAGGTTGGAAAATGACACATGCACATACAGAATTTTGCACATTCCTTGAAATGAAAAATGTTTTGTCATGTTTGCCTGTTACTTTGATATTCAAGAATGCCTGAAAATTTGTATGCTTGTTTCCAGCTGTTCGATCGTAAATTTGTAGATGCTGTCTTGAATGAGTGGCAAAAGACAATTATGGATTTACCTGCTGGGTTCCGACAAGCCTATGAAATGGTGCAGTACTCGTGTTATCATTTTTTATTGAATACTTTTGGTTAGATATTAATTGATATTTTGCCTGCAGGGATTGGTGAGTTCAGCTCAAATGGTAAAGTTTTTAGCAATTAATGCCAGGCCAACTACTACTAGGTTTATTTCGCGATCGCTTCCTCAAGGAGTGTCAAGGGCATTCATTGGCAGGTGATTTGACAAAATGCTCCTAATTTTCTATTGTAGAATACTACTTGTCAAGGTGTTCCTCTTTTATTTTTTTTCTAAAGCTACAATTTACCAAATTTTAGTTATTCTCTTCGGGTTGTTTTAATGATCTGAACAACTTTGTGAATTTTTTTTCTCTTCAATACATTTCCACACAATTTTATTACAGGGCTCAGATTCCGCTTTCGGGTCATGTTAAACTACTTCATTATCCACTTACTGTCAACTGAAGTTGGCATCAACATATTATCATAAGAGATCAGTGAACCGTCATTGCCTTTCTATTTTTCAGGATTTAAATTGCATTACGGCGATCTGTCCTGAGATCATTTGTATTTTAGGTTATGACTATATGGAAGATGCTTTGAAAATCATAGTTTCACTCTGTACTTACAGTTTGGTTTGATTGCTTAGCACAAGACAGGAGGTGATTAAGTGGGTGCCTCCAAATAAATTTCCCATTGAAACTATGAAAACCTTATACATATAATTATGACCCACTAAGAATTTCTAATTTCTCATGTTATTATTGTATTAGTATAATAATATGCTCTCTTTCAATTCTCACCCTTTTTTTTTTTTTTTTCTAACAACTGAATGTTGCATTTTTTGAGTTTTCATTGAATCTAATCCAACCTCACGGTTCTTAAATCCACAATTTGATATGCAATACTATTATGTTTTGCAGGATGCTTGCAGATCCTGCCTTTTTATATAAGCTTCTCTTAGAGCAAGCTGCAACTATTGGTTTCACGGTTTGGTCAGAGTTGAAGTTCCGGAAGGATAGGTATGTCCTTATTTTATGATGAGGGAGTGGAATAGTCTGATGTTCTCATTTAAAATACTGAAAATATTGATGTCTGCTTTACTGTAGGATAAAGCAAGAATGGGATCTGGCACTTGTAAATGTGCTCACAGTTGCGGCATGCAATGCTGTTGTTGTTTGGTCACTTGCTCCTTGTCGTTCATATGGTAACACATTCCGGTTTGATTTGCAAAATACGTTGCAGAAGCTCCCAAATAATATATTTGAAAGGAGTTATCCGCTGAGGGAATTTGATTTACAAAAGAGAATACACTCTTTCTTCTACAAGGCTGCTGAGTTGTGTATGGTTGGAGTAACTGCTGGAGCAGTTCAAGGTTCTTTGTCAAATTATCTGGCCAGCAAGAAGGAGGGAAGGTGATAGCAAAAATAAAACCCACTTAAACAATTCCTGTTTAGAGGATCAATTCTATGGGATCAATTAAAACTAGATATTAATATAATTGGACTAGAGTTCATTAACAAGAATGTGTAAAATTATTTTGATTTCTTTTGAAATTGATCTTGCATATTAGCAATATGACCTTGAGAAAAAAAAAAGTTGATTAGTTTTTCTATGATAGACGAAAGTATTATACTTACATATTTCATATATAGTAATTCCTGGGGCATATTGTGAATTTGGAATATACTGAATGGGCAAGAAGTTTGGTTGAGGACTCTTATTTGCAGTAACCTGTTGCCCTAACTGTATTCAGCATGATATGGAACTTACAGTTATAAGTTAAATTAGTTGAACTAATTTTTTGTATGCAATTCTTAAACATATTTGGCAGGTTATCTGTATCAATACCAAGTACAAGCACTAATGCACTTGGTTATGGTGCTTTCCTTGGACTTTATGCGAACCTCAGATATCAGCTATTATGTGGATTTGATAGAGCAATGTTCAACCATTTTGATGTTATTGGAGTAACACTGTTTTTCAGCACTGCATTGAGGTTTTTCTCTCTGAAACTCTAATTTTCTGCTCATGTTTCATATATGACTCATTCATAAATTGGTTTCCCACATTTGTTTGAGCTTACTCTGACTAAGCTCATCCTGTGCCTTTCTTCATTTTCATGGTTCTTTTTTCTTTTTGGTTAATGATATAATTTTTATGGTTTCATCTGAATGTCTATACGTTGATTCTTTTACTTGACTGTTTTCTTTGTCTCGTATTTGGACTCATTACTGTCAGCACACCAAGTGGGATATATATATATATATATTATACATATGGATTATTCTAGCTGGAACTATTGGAATATCTGATCCCATGTTCTCTATAGCTTCTATACACAGATAAAAAGGATGATATATGATGGAAAATGAAAATCTTCATGCAATATTTTTATTCTTCGACTTCATATCTTGAAACTTCAGTCATTTAAATACAAGTAGACAATAACCTGTTTCAATTGGTTGGTTGAAATAAACTTGAGCATAATAATTGCATTTTTTGTTTGGCTAGATCGATCAGCTTTCCTTGCTACTGTAATAATCTTGCATCATATCTTTCTTACTTGTGAGAATTCACCCATTGACATATCATTTTTTTTGGTTTCCTGCTGTTTACCTAGATATTTTAATGTTATGTCTGCTTGATCTACAACATCTAAATTGTTGAACTACATCCATATTGTGCCAGCCCTCAATGGTTCTTCTGAAAATGCTCAGGCACGGCATGAGCAACCCAACTTTCAGAATTGATAGATTAGCAGACATGCACTTGTAGTTTTTGCCCCTACTTATGGTACTCAGTAAGAGAAATTGTTTAATCTTTGGGTGGGATTGTATGCAGGGTTTTGAATGTTCAATTTGGAGAGGCATCAAGATTAGCTTGGCTTGGGGTGGAACCTGACCCACTAGCTCAGTCAGATGATCTTTTGAAAGCTTACAACAGGCCTTCTCAGGACGTCGATCAACCATCTTCTAAATGGTTTATATCAAAGAATGCCATTGTTTCTAGGCTTGGCCTCCTCGGCATCAACCAAGGGAATGTAGACTCTGCAGCTGATGGGGAATCATCGGCCCCTAGGGCACGTAGGAAGAGGATTGTTAGGAAGAAGGTGACTACAAGTTAAAAGTAATTCTAAATTGAGGTTTCACTTTCTGTCAGAGTCCAATTTTGTTGTCTGAGGAAGTAGATTGCTCCTGAAAATCTTCAAACGAAGGGCACCCAGTAGGTGGTTGGTATCTTGTAATTGATACATTTTTTTTGCATGTTCTGGCCTAGGTATTGCTAGATGATGACAAACAAAAATCACCATAGCTGAGAAGGATATATGGGGAAATATTCGTAGTTTTGTTTATGTCTTCTTCCTTCTTTTTTTTTTTTTTACCTCTCAAACTAAACTAACTGCAGTATTTTATTTTTTATTTTTATTTTTATTTTTTGGTTAAGAAACTAACTGCAGTATTGTTTCCACATTGAATGTTCATCCAATATTTTTTTTATGTGAATTAGAGGGTACGTTACTACTTTTTATTGGTAATGAAACTGCTTGTGATTTCTGGTAAGTCTTCTTTTTCATATCTCATGCTATCTTTCAGTGGAAGATTAATTTTAACTTGAAATATCTTGAATTTGCTTCAGTAATTTGTCTGTAATTTTCGCCCTGGATATCTCCATTCTGATTTATAATATTATTTAAAACTAAAAATAAAGTTTGGTACCTTAAACTTATTGAGGAATGTAGAAGGGAGAAAGAAAAAAAAAAAAGAAGGAAAAAAAGCGCTGTAAAAGGAATAATAAATAAATATTAAAATTTATACAAGAATTATGGAAGTCTCAAATTATTATAATGTTTCTCAATGAAGAATCTTAAAAGAGGTTCTAAAAACACCTGAATAATATACTACGCATTTACGAGCTTTATTTAATATTTGCGGCTCAATTATCTCTTATTATATTTTATTAATTAGATTTTAAAGTACTACCACGACATTGTTAAACTTGGCAAATAAAGTCTGAGATCTGTAACAATCCTCTTATACTGGAAAATGTATATTTGGTGAATTTTCCGGAAACAATTTGGTAAAGGCTGGGTTGGACCAGGTGCTGGCCATTAGTTGGGCTTTATATAAGCCCAAATTAAAGATGCAGCGAATGAAGGTTTTTCGGTGCCGCTCAATACTTTTGAATTTCTTTGAAGCTGATTTGACAGAATAATAAATATTTTATTTTAAATTATTAAAAATATCTTTTAAGTATAATAAATTTTTTATTTTTTATTTCTTTTTTTTTTTTTGTTAAAAGATGATAGAGCATACCTAATTAATTAATCGATAAAGAATTAATTTATCAGAGATTGAATAAGTAATTATTTATAATTATTTATATTAAATAAAAATTATTTTTTTAAAAAAAAATTATCTATATAATATAATAAAAAGATAAATACTAATGTAATATAAAATTTATTTTTTATTTTAAATAATTTATCATCCAATTAATTTTAAAATAAAAATTTATTTATATAATATAATAAAATAAATAAAATATGAATAATAATAATTTTTTTATTTTTTAAAAATTTAATAAATTTGTAATAAAATAATTTATCGAAGTAATAAATAATTTTAAAATAAAAATTTATCTATATAATATAATAAATATTTATTTTTTGTACAATCAAATATTTTATTATTGAAGGAGTACTCGTTAACGGATTAGTTTTAATTCTGACAAAGTAATTGAGCCTAAATAATTTTAAAATAAAAAATAAAATAAAAAAATAATTTTGATATATTACACCGAATAAGATAAAAATAAAAATAAAAAATTAGATATTCATTTATGTGTTTGAATTTTTTAATATTTAAATAAAATTTTAACTTAATATATATTATATTAGCAATCCAATAAGGAAAAAAAAATGATGTTGAATGACCAGAGGGCGGCGAAAGAGCAAAAGAAGATTATATTGAATGATGAGAGGACGAAAGAGCAGAGAGAAAGAAGGAGAAGAAATCGAGAAAAAACAAACCTCCAAAGTCAAAGATATTTTTAATATTTTACTATAAAAATTGACAAAGTTTAAAACAAAATTAAAAAAGGGCTTGTACGGATATGACATTGAAAAACCCGTCAATGAAACCTTAGCACCTAATAGAGAGCAGAAGATAATCTTCCTTCCCCTTACCTCAGCAACTTTCCCACTTCCGCCTCCTCTCTCTCTCTCCCTCCCTCCCTCTCTCTCCAGTTCCACATTTCTCTTTCTCATCCATCTCCGATGAACTCCTTTCTCACAAACCTCCATTACTTGCTAGTAAACCACCCAAGAATCCTCAATTTCTCATGGGCCCAATCTCAAACATTTGGTTCCACACCTCTCTTCCTCTTCCTCACCACCTTCATCTACCTCTCTCTCACCTTCTTCCTCTCTCACTTCCCTCCAAAACCCATCTCATCCATTTTCCTCAAGCCCATCACTATCCTCCACAACCTCTCTCTCCTCCTCCTCTCTCTCATCATGGCCGTCGGTTGCTCTCTCTCCTCAATCTCCCATACACCTCACCTACACTGGATCATCTGCTTCCCTCCACATACCCAACCCACTGGACCTCTCTTCTTCTGGGCCTACGTCTTCTATCTCTCCAAGGTTCTTGAATTCGTCGACACCCTTTTGATCATTCTCAGTGGATCAACCGGACGGCTCTCGTTCCTCCACGTGTACCACCACGCCACAGTGGTCGTCATGTGCTATTTATGGCTCTGGACCTCGCAGTCCTTGTTCCCGGTGGCGCTCGTGACCAACGCGTCGGTGCACGTGCTTATGTACGGTTACTACTTGCTGTGTGCTTTGGGGATCCGACCCAGGTGGAAGCGGGTTGTGACGGATTGCCAGATCGTGCAGTTTATGTTCAGCTTTGCGGTTTCGGGTTGGATGCTGTATTTGCATTTTTTCGGATCCGGGTGCTCTGGGATTTGGGGATGGTGCTTCAATGCGGGTTTCAACGCCTCGCTTTTGTACCTTTTCGTTGACTTTCATGCCAAGAGTTATAAGAAAAAGAGGGAGGGTGGTGGGGGTCAAACTCAAATTGATAAAAGCAAAATCCAATGAATATTATTGTTTTTGTTTTACTTTTGTGGTGGATATCCACTGAGTGTGGTTGAATTGGATTCTTATAATCTCATTTTGGGTGCCATTTTTTCTTTTAGAAATAAGAAAAGAAAAATCTACTGGGTTTTGAGGAATTTGACTCTCTGATGCTGTTGTTGCCTCACGATTAACTCATTATTCATGTAACTCTACCAAAAAAGAATGAAAATAAATGGATTTTTCTACCTCATATATTTTGGAACGTTTAATTCACCATAAAAGTTAACCTGCAAAGTATGAATACAAAAGTTTAATTGGAACGTAGAACTTCCCAACCTTTTATCCAAATCAAAGAAAGGCAAAAAGTAACCATAACCATCATCTTATTAGGTATAGCTGAAACCAATTGAAAAAAAAAAAAAAGGCACACTTTGGAATGAAATAAATTTTATAAATTTATTATAGCTCTGTCTTGTCTTTACTTTATAATAGATTGTACAACCTGCTATACAACATATAGTGTTCTATCTGTCATATGAAGTGTAACTATACTGTAGAAAAATCCCGCTGTCTAACCAGCCACTGAAAATAATAGACCCCTTCAACTTTAACCCCACAATTTATCCATATTTTGAGTCAAACAGGGATCATCTTCTCCTTTTCTCTCTTCTTCTTCAATTTTTTTTTTAATTAATCTTTTTAAAAAAACTACAAAAAAAATGTCTAAAGGTGTCACTTTTTCTTATTTACCTACTGTGCTAAGCCATTGTCAACTAAGGGGACGTCATCTTCAACTACTTGACTGACTGGATTCTCCTTAGCCCACACTGCCGCATCTTGATATCCAGACTCAAAGAGCTGGTCAAGAATATCATCTTCAGCTGGCTCAAGTGCCCAATTGAAAAGCTGAATTATAATTATTTGGGAACAAATTAGCTCATCAATTATCCTCATAAAGGTGTATCAAATCGTTCATATGAAGCTGTATGATTACCTGTCGCGGAGTTGCTCTATAATCAGGATTGCTGTCTGGACTGATCCCGATTCCTTGCAATCCCAATCGACTGGCTGGAAAAGCACAAACACGCACCTACAAAGAATAATACTCATGCATATAAGATGCAACTCAAGAGTAAGTTAAATATGCGAACACATGAATTATTATGCAAGGAAGCAACACCTCAGAATGCATCAATAACTTCAGCAAAGTGAAAAGCAACAATAACTTGGAGTCTTTACAAGTTTCAAAATTAAGCATGTACCGTCTGTGCAGCAGATGTTGGAGGCATAAACAATGTTAAACCCCCATCAATGCAAAGACGATTTCGAAACATCGTTGCTGGTCGTGGTGCAAGATATCTGCATTGAAATATAACTTTAGTAAAAAAACATAGCAGAAAATCTTGCAAGCACAAAGCTACAGCTACTAATCACCCTGGAATAAAGGAAGAAGTAAAAACTGCATTGATGAGATCTTCCTTGGACTCAAACTTATCCACCAATAATCCTTTTGGCCTCCAGAGAATCTGAGTCACAGCAACTAAAGAAAGAGCCTATTATAAACAAGCTGCATCTAAAATTATAAAAAAAAATCTACTAGTTGAAAACGAAAAGAGAATGGATTATCCTTGCGCTAAGAATATAAACTGCTCACATAACCTCCAGTTACTGTTCACTGGGATTGATCCCATTCACAATACATCATATATGTACAAAATGCGTATACAAATCTACCTATCAAATGAAAACAAATCCATACGTACTCGCACAAATAAATCTAATCATACATGTACGTATATCTGCAACTAGAAAGCCTTTTTTAACACAGATCGTTAAAGAAAAATGACTCACCACGAACCCTCCCATTGGATCTAATATGAGCATCATCTGGTAGAAACTTGACAAGAACATCCCTTAGAACAGCCTGCACAAATAAATATTGGTTAAAGTTCTAACCTATGGTTTTGTGTTTTCTATGTTTCTGTTTCTTTGTGGGCAGAATACCCTGCTTCTCAGGAAAGAAAAGAACTTAGTAAATGTCAAAAAACCATATCATCAATTAGATGTGGTAATATTGAAGTTCAATTACATAGAACGAATGCAATGCTAATAAAAAGTAGAAGACCTAAGAATTATATGTCAATTACTGACCTCAATATTTATTTATTTATTTTTTGGAAAAGAAAAGAAGTGAATTGAGAGAAAACAAACCCGACCCAATGTACTGCTAGCTAAAGTAGAGAAATACCCCAAGCCGAAATGCAGTCCCTCTGTTACGGCAATCTTCAGCCAATACTTTAGTAGCTCTTAAGGCCTCTTCCATGCTTGCACCAGAGGCAATCACGGCACAGACTATGGCACCGGCTGAGGAACCTGCTAATGGTGTAGTTTCCTACATCCAGGGCATACATTCCAGTTATGTAAAAGAATTACTTTATCCAAAGATTACAATTATTCACTTACTGAAAAAATGATGAGCGTTTGACTCACAGAAAAGAGTATAAAAGTCACAAGCTGACAAAACATGCGTGTACAATGTTATTTGAAAAAAAAAAAAAGAGAACAGTAACCTTATAAGTGATAACATTTATTAATTCCACAGTAATACAACGAAGCTGACTGATCCAAATGCCATAAAACTCACAAAATTAATTGAGAAGCACGCAAGGAGACTGCTTTAAAAAACAGGAACATACATGTAGGAACAGGTTGCATTAGTGATAATGAAACATCCCAAAAACACAAGAAAAAAGAAGCACATTGTACCTTCGAATCTTTCAACAGCTAACAAACTCCATCCTCCAGAAAGAAAAGAGAACAGAAAACAGACTGTATTTAAAGATTCAATTTTAGCTGCTGCGCATACAACTTTTACATATAAACAGTAGGAGAATTCTCTCTAAATTTTGTGAGAGCAATGTTGGGTTTCATATTATAGATAACAAATATTCCAACAAAATATTCGATTTTTCCAGCAAAGCTAAGAATTTTATTCACCAAAATTATAGCACAAATAGGAACCAAAACACATGTTGAAATTATCAGCGATTAACGAAATGCATGTATATTCGAAGCCCTTCTCAATCGTTATAACAAAAATTTACAAACAAAACAATAATAATTCAAAAAGAAAGAACCTTGATATAACCATTTTCTATGAGAAACCGAGCAACGCCAAGGTGATAAGGAAAGAGAAGCCCAGCGGCGGAGAAACTAAAGCCAGGGCTAGTGACCACGCGACGCGCCCTCTCAGCCTCGACGTCTTTCACGCGCTGCTCCCAAACGACCTCCGGCTCAATGTCGTCCTCCATAACCGCCCCAATCCTCTCCTTGTAGTTCTTCTCACCATCACCACCATAATTCTCGAACATGGCGACCGACGCAGCCTCGCCATTTGGGCCTTTACTGGGCTTCCTAATGAGCCGAGAAGCCAGACCCAGAAAAAGTTCTCCGGTGGCAACGGCAAATGACTTCTTCGTCGTCGTCGTCGTAGTCTCCGGAGAAGGAGGCGATGAAGCATCGGAGGAGGTGAGGTCTGTGCTGGGGTTGGGAGGTGGGTTTGAGCGGGAGAAGAAGGTTAGGGTTTGCTTTCTGGTTCGCAGGGGGAAGGTGCACCTATGAGTGAGATTATGGTTAGTGTTAGAGTTAGGGTTAGGAATTGGGGAAGAGAAGGGTTGCTGGAGAGAAGAGAGAGAAGCCATGAATGCCAAAGAAGAAGAAGAAGAAGCAAAGAACGTTGCTTTTGTTAATTTGCGGAGTAACATTTTTTATGTTGTTTTTAAAAATTTGGTGATTTCTTTTTCATATTTAATTTTCTGTCTTGTGTTTTTAATTTAAAATTAAATTGCCTTCTGTTGTTTCAGATTTGACGGGTGGCGGGAGGAGAGAATCTATGTCAGTTATGTCATGCGTTTGTAATTTATTTAATTTTAATTTTTTTTTTGTTTTTATTTTGGTCATTTTTTTTATATGTTATTTTAAAATACACATTTTTTTTTTACTACCAAAATATACACAACGTTCTTTCACACAATTATATTCATTCTTTTTAAATTATTTTTACTGCAAAGCTAGCATATACAAGTGATAATTTTTTTCACCCAATGACTAAATAATTTCTTTTTAGATTGTAATTTTGTTTGTAAAATGACACCAGTAATATTTAGATAATACACAAAACCCATTTTGTTTAGCAAAAGACAGTTAACAAAGACCAATTAAGCAGAACCAAATTGAAGATGAAGAAGCACTGGGTAGGGTTGATTATCATCATAAGCTTTTGGGTTTTTTATTTTATTTAATTGGAGCAAAATGGTCTTAGCATATGGAGTTGCTCTATATATTACAACTTTACATTAAGACATATGAGTGGGACATGGGCATGCATTGGGTAAAACTTGCTCCTGTATATTCCAGTACATTTCCATTAACCATCACCATTTCAAAAAGCTGCACTGAGAATTACTTTTAGGTAGGAACTCTGTAAGATGGATCAATCATTTTCAAGATGAACAGGTTTCCTTTGTCACCCCTTGATACACTGTCAATGTAGAAAAAACTAAACATCATCAACTGCTCAACCAGAGCTATTTTACTGTTACTGTAAAAATATTTGTTTCAAATAAAACGTCTCTGCAAAATCGTTAATTTGGTACCCAAAATTCAGTAAGCAAATTCAGGGTTCAATGGTATTACTCTTGAAATGTATGATATTCCATTAACACATAGTAAATGTGAGTAGTAGCAGTATACCACAAGAGTAATGAAAACTGTAAATCAAATTTATACTATAAACCAAGAATGAGGCAATTAAAGCTCTTGATATTCATATGTAAACATCTAAGTTTGATATAAAGAGGCAATCCACTGTACATTGCTAGAAGGTTACAACCATTTATTTATGGATTAATTTCTCTATTTTGTAATCGAAAAATTTATATAAGTTTATAATATGAGCTAACTGATTGTGAAGAAGAGAAAGAAAACATCATATAAAAAGTGAATTTTATACGTCAACTCACCGTAGTTCTTCATCCAAATATGTTATTTCCAACTCTCCTCGAGCTCTTCCAGGTGCCTTAACAGGTATCTGTATATCACAACAAATCAATTACTGTGTTCAACTTAACTATTCCCAAAGAAAATTAAAGCAAAGCTCATCAGTTTTCTCCATAAATAAGTTGTTTTTGTTTTCTATATTCCGATAGACTTAATTTGAACAGGGCGTTTTTGGCATTTCTACCTTCAGTCAGACTTCAATTTTCATTCACTTGACATCTTTCAAGAAAGAGTTCACAAGTTTTATGTATGAGAAATGATTGAATGAATCGTATTCTCTAAATGAAACAAGCATAAGGAAACAAAGTAAGAAATATCTAAAATGCACCTTTTTTCTGGTTTGTTCATATAAATAATACATTAATCAATTTGAATACCACCGTAAAGGCGTAAACTGTATTGATGAATGTTAATGATCAGAAAAGAGAGTTCTATGTACAGATCTTAATGTTTTGGGACAGATTTCAATTGTTTTGAAGAGGTGACTCGCTACTTCAAGAAATGCTAACTTGAGACTTCAATATCCAAGAGTACCACTAATTAGTTTGATAGGATGAAAAGAAATATATACATACACATATATCCAAAACATGAATCAATTTAGAAGAGGGCCCAAGTGACCTTTTCAACTGACTTTGTTTATATTATATTCATTTAACATTAAAAAACAACAAATATGACTATGAACAAGAATACTTACCAGACCTGCAATTTTGAAGTAATCAAATTTTACTGCCACTTTTCTTGCATTCAGAGGTGTCAAATCTGCAGTTACCTACGAAATATTGACATAAATATAAGGCAACAGTCTGCACTGTGAGTTTGCACCGCAGCACCAGTGTGGAGAAGATACAGTTGTTTCTCACAATTTAAAAACTTGAAAGCAAATTTTGATTGATTTTATTAGTAAGCACCTATTAAAATGACGTTTCAATGCTTGCTTGAACATCAACATGGAAATGTCAGAAGATGTAAAAGTAAACCTTGCTTGGCATGCATATTTGAAATTTGTGGAAGTCAAATTATGAGCCTTCATTGATAAGATTCATCCAAGATGCATGATAGGTATTTACGGGGAACATTTATAGCATTCATGTAAAAATAACTAGATAAAAATGATTGGAAATGCATCTGGGACAGGTGGTTGGTTTACATAAAGGCTATGATAAACTAGTATTGGATCCACACAATCAATCATCAGCTTAATGCAAACGCACAACTCTATGGCCTCTGCTTCTATTCCAAAGGTCTTACAACTAACATCATGAATCATGACAAGTTTTTGCTTTTGTCTACAATTTTTATGGTCAACAAAAATATTGCAAGAAGATGATATATAAAAACCACAATAGGGATTCAGGCTATGAATGAAAAATTACCTGGTTGAAAAATGGCCAAGATTCCATATTTTGTGCCCTGAGGGTATCCAAATTGATTGCTTGATAGTTTGTTCTTGATCTCAGAAATTTGGGCCTCTATTATAACATTACTTTCCAAGATTGCAATCAAATAAGACAGAGTAAAAGAACCCAAAAAAAAAAAAAAACTGCCAAACTCAAATATTTTTTGGTTACTTGCAGAAGAATTAAAAGAGAAAATAGAGGCATTTACTAAGATTGGAAAATTTTAACTAAGATTCTGAAAAAGAAAAAATGAAATGTCAATAAAATCCGATGAGCAACACACATTGCAATGCAAAACCCAATGAATCCTATTAAGCCAAACTGTAACTAGTAATGTTATGCGGGGAAAGTCCCCAAAAAATTGATCCAGGACCAGCAAATGGTCATATAACTAAGGCAATCCATGTCAGTCAGAATTAAATTTTAAAAAAATAAAATAGAATTTTCATTTACCTGGGTTTGCAAAATTGATATGGAAGTTGTGTATATGAGCTCCCATTTTCCATTCAGTAAATCAGATTTAAGTGGTTCCTTTATAGGATTAACTGCTTCAAGTTTGCTTGCAATCTATTTAGAATAAAATCCAAGAATCAAAATATAAAGATGCATACAGATATCAGATCATCATATTACCACATTCAATGAGGATAAATGACACTACACAAAAATACAGCTTAAGACATAAGAAAGCTTTGTAATTTTGACCACTGAATACTATTCATAAGGAAAATTCGATACAAAGCTAGGCTTTGAAATGTAACAAAATATTAGGTTATTCCGCCCTCAAACTGATATTTAATTTTGTACATTTCTATGGTACTGGTAAACAAATTCACTAATATTATTTCTTACATGTTAGAACATCTAAATTCAAAATTTACCATTCTGTTTTGTCAAAAAAAAAATAAAAAACATTTATCATTTTGATTATGTGTGGAATTTCCCATTTTCCATGTAAAATCACAGAATCCCACTTCACATCCAACATATATTTCAGTAATTGATGAGTCAAACTATATTTGAAAAGAACATAAAAGGGAACCCAGAAATCAAATGAAAGAGAGTTTCTCAAACCACACCTGGTCAACTCTCTGCTGGTCCTCTGGAGTGGCGTCTGCACCTCGATCGAGAGGTTCAATGGCGTCGAGCAGCTCGTCCTTGAGGGTTTTAGCATCTTTTTTGCCTATGTTCAAGAAGGCAGGAAAGAATGAAACATTGGCTCTCCACTTTTCAGAAGCTGGTGAAGTAGTAGTGCCAAAGAGTGTGTGGATGGTGGGAGTGGTGGTTGGGAAATGAAAGTGAGTGAAAGGATGGTGATGAGAATGGAGTAGTTTCACAGATGTTGATGAAGAAGAAGAATGAGTGGTGGAGAAGAATGCAGGAGAAGATAAGGCCATGGTTGACAGAATTGTGAACGACTATTTTACATGCATTGCTTTAAAAGGAAAGACTTTTTTAAGTTTTTGATTCTGTAAAGAAAAGTGTAACGGTAAATTCATTAATCACTTTCACATTAACATTTATATATATATATACTAGATCATGGCACCTGCTTTGCAGGTGGTTTTTAAAAATATTAATTGAAATTTTGATTCATTTTTTTAATATTTTTTATTAAATATAATTATTTTATTTACTATTTTAAATTTTAGTGATTTAAAAAAGAAATTAATAATTTTATTTCTTTTTTGGCAATGATTATTGATGATGTGTATAAAATAGTTAATTAAATTGGCAACCTTAATGACATGGTAGATGAACTGATGGTGGGCACCAATGCCCCGGTGGTGGGGCACCAAAAAACAAATAGTGACAATATATATGCTAAATATATTTTCTCTTCAAGAACAATATTGGTTGGGGAACCAATGGTTTAAGAGTAGGGATGGAGTTTAGTTGCAACAAAAAAAGATTAAAAATTTTTTTTGGAATTGTTAGTGCCCTATCAATGGATGGTGGTTGGGCACCAATGGTTAAAGGTGGTGGGGGGCTACAATGCGAAGGAAGAACAAAAAAAAATGAAACTGTTGGTACCGTACCAATAGTTTAGAGGAGGGGCACCAATGATTTAAAAGTGATGATGAAGTTTAGTTGCAACAAAAAAAGATTAAAATGCAGGTAGGATTCCATGCAACGGAAACAAAAAAAAATGTCAAATTGTTGGTGCCCCACCAATGGTCTAGTGGTGGGGCACCAACGGTTTAGGAGTAGTGTTGGTGCCCCCACAAACATTCTAGTGGTGGGGCACCAACGGTTTAACTTGAAGTTAAAACAAAATTTTTAATTTTTTTATTACCAAATATATATAAAAAATAACCAAAATGTACAAAATTATACAAAACAACTACCAATAAAAAATAACCAAATAATTATGTTCTCCCAATCAAAATATAAATATTAAAATAAAATCAAATTTAACACTAATATAAAAAATTAATTTACTCATTCTTGATTTTTTCTAGTGCATTAGCTTTTTCTATTAAATTAGGAAGCATATTATTAACTATTTGATGTTAACTTTTGTTTATATTGTAAATTAAATAATTAGTAATTGATTACTTCTAATGACAAAAAAGAAAGAAAAAAGGATATGTCCATAATCCATATTAATACATAGTATTATCTACATATATAATAATTATGATTTAAAATATTTAAACAATTTTTTCATTCATTTTTTTGTGTGGATAAATTAACAAAAATATGGTAAGTGCGTGAATAAAACAAGCTTTATCGATCCTAGACATTACAAATAATTCAACAAATTGAATGTTTCCTCAATCTGGAATGGAACGACTGTTTTTTTAGAATTGAATGTTTCCTCAATCTGATTTTTTTTTTGTAATTTCATTAATAAGGAAAAGTGCTAATTTGTGAATGTTTCCATGTGCATTTTGGCAGCTTGCTCAGATTTATTACTGGAAGTCAGGTAACCAGCATGGCTGCTGCTCCCATTCAAAATGTAAGGGCTTAGAACAACCACAATCTAAAAGATAATTAATTCACTCTCCATAAAATGTCACCCCAAAGTTCCGTCAACTCAAGGAAGCCTAGAGAATGCCCATTCGTAGAAGATTACATCCATTTTAAAATGAATGTCATGTGCAACCTCCATATTATAACAAAACTTCATGTCCAAAAAGATTACAAGTTTCAACTTCCGCAGAATGGATAAGAATCATCGAAGGCCATATTTTCTCAAAACATAAAACAGCACCTGAATAAAAAACACTAATGGTATACACACATAGAAAATGCCAATATCAAAGAAAACATTTGTAAGAAGTAATTATATATAAGAACGCCTACAAATAGATGCCTTCAAATTAGAGAAGAATAATAGAACATTGTTATTGTTTGCCAAAAAAATTGAAAAAGTTTCATGTCACCCAGAAACTGATATATTGCATGTGGTGCTTTCAGATATTTGGGGAATTTGAGAAAATTTAGGAAGAATTCAATCTAATTGGATATTGGAGAGCCATATTTAAAATAAAAATTTAGGGAAATACTAATTGAAATCTAACAAACTTGGAGGGTTATAATTAAGACATAATTTAAAAGGGTAATATATAAATTAGAGAGTACAGAATAAAAAAACCCTTTTTGTGATACTTAATGATCCATTTATGAAACATGACAAAGGATTTAATTCTAGGTTCAAATGTTTTTGCTATTTCTCTTCTTTCTTTGGTCACTGCTGCAACTACCACCATTTTCATTTTCTAAAATGAAATAACATTTAATTATTTATGTATTAATTTATAAAAGGGGTGTGTACGTGAATAAAAGTTTTTAACATTTAATTAAAAAAATACTTGTCTTACCTTTATTTTTTTCCTCTTTGTTATATATTAAATATACAATTTAAGATTTATAATTTACCATTCTAGAAATGCTACTTGCAATGAAATGTTTGTCCAGATCTGTGGGTCTTACGAGTTTGGTGGATATAGACAATTATAATTGTACTTACCATGAGTTTGTCCATTGCAATGTTCTTCATTTGCATGTTAGTTTTGGGTTGGGGTATGCAGTGATTTAAAATTCAGCAAGTATGTCGCTTTTTGTGTTGTTTTTTTGCATATAGTTATTGATTTTCTTAAATAAATAATAATTATTTTTTTATCATCTTTATAAAAATCATGTTCCATCTAGAACTGGTTATTTTTATCATCCTCTAAAGGTCCATGCCCTTTCTCAATCCACTTTTTTGGTGCTTGAATTTAGATGGCCTTTTCTATACCATTTGCTTGTTTGAAAAATTTAAAAGAAAAAAAAAAAAAGTTACTACCCTATTTTTTTGAATCTACTATTTTGGAGATGTTTTGTTGTATATTTTCCTTGTTAGAATTTGAGGTTGCAGTGTATATTATGTTTATTCTTGTTGTTTTGTTCAGAACTGATTTTTAGTTTTTGAGTTCAATTTTTGACCTTTTTTTTTATAAAATTATTCTTAAGTGGCTTTTAATTATGCAGTTCCAATTGATAAAATTAAGTGTCATAGTAACAATGCTGAGTATGTGATGCTGAAATTGGAGAGGGTAGTGAGGAAGGAGGAGAAAACAAAAAGGGAATTAAAATTTGTCCCAAGGAGAATGCTGAGTGTATGTTGTTGAAAGTGTTGTGTGATTTTTTTTTTTGTTCGTTCATGCATTTCTTATGTCAATTTTTTAATCTTATTTACTCTTGGACTACCTTTTTTTGCTATTTTTTATTAGTGAAATCATAAAAATGAGTTTCACTTCCTCAGTAGTCTAACAGTTTACTTCTAATATGTTGCAGATTTGATTGAGGGAATACCAAACAACGCTAAAAAATTATTGAAAAGATCTAGTTGCTCTTGAAGTGAGTAGAAATATTTTATGATTTATACATTGCTAATGTAGTTATAAATGTATTTTGTTGAAATGACTTTTTATGTCACCATAATTATGTAATTGTTGTGTATGCTAGGATCTATTTATTGAGGTTTGTGGTTCTTATCTTTGGATTTTTTTTTTTTTGTATTGTTATGATGGATGTTTGAAATTATGGGTTTTTGTTTTTATTTTTTTGGATTTTCTATATTGTTTTTGAGGTTTTTAATAATGCACCTGAATCAAAAACACTAATGGTATACACACATGGAAAACAATTGGTCAAACAAGAAGAAAATGAGGATAACAAGGGTTGGTGATTCTTGTCGTGTGTGATCAAGTTAATAAATGTCTAAAATGATACTTGTAAATACAAGTGTATAGTTATATTGTGCGTGGTTGTAGTCAATGTAATTTGAAAAGATTGAGCACCTCAAGGAACTATGAGCACATAGGCTTTTGCAGTAGTACTGCACCACTGAATTGCACCAGGATATTTGCAAAATTCTTTGATTGTTCATATTTTATTATATCTTTTCATTTCTTTTGTAATATTTTATCTATTAAATATATATATATATATATATATGTATAGATGTATTATCCAATCAAGTAAGTGACATATTTATGCCTATAGTGGGAATAAGAAACATGATTATTGTTAATTATTATTACATTTTAGTTTGTCAAAAGTTTATGGGCGTAAACTGAGATTTATTTTTTCAACCTTAATTTTAATAAAATAATAATAGAGTAATTGTGGAATAAATTAAAATATTGAAAGTTCCATTAGCATGGCCATCACAGCTTTTTCAGGATTTGCTAATTGGTTTTGACACGTGCATCTTTTACATTATGATTAAATAGGAAAAACAAAAATTAAAGAAAGAAGAAAGTGATAGGAAATTTTTTTCCATAAAATTGACAAAATATGGTATATAACTTTCTATTTTTAAATTGTCAAAAAAAAACTTAGAATTTCATTTTCAATTAGTAGTACACATGGAAAATAAATAAAGAAGAGAAAAATAATATGCTCTATTTATTTTTAATTATTTATTTTAGACATTATAAAGGAAAATACTATATACTTCAAGAAACAAAGATGTTATGGAACCCACATGTAGATTTTTTAATTTTATATAATTTTTAATTTTTAAAATTTTTTATTTTAGTATTATCCATGTATTTTTTAGTAGTCAAATCACCAAGGCACCATACCATTTTCTACCATTGGTACCCCTACCAGTAGTTTTCTTTTTGTTGCACACAAGGTCTAATTCTACCATTATATACTGGTGGTGCCTCACCATCGATTTACACTTTTTTTAATATTTTATGTTTAAAAGATTGCTTATATATATATATATGTATATATGACTTTAATTTTACTCTCATTTTTAGCAAGAATCATTTGCTCCTAATGAAATTAATTAACAATAGCTCTAAGTTTATATGGTTATGATCAAAATAAATAATATAAGTAAACAAATCAATTTCTCAGCATAAAAAAAAATTAATTGAACCAATTTTAAGTTGAGACTTACTATACTCTATTTATTTTTAATTAATTATTTTACACATTATAAAGAAAAACACTATATACTTCAACAGATAAAGATGCTATAGAATCTACATGTGGATTTTTAAAATTTATTTAATTTTTAATTTTTAGCATTATTCATATATCTCCTTATAGTTAACTCACCAGCGTATCATAACATTTCCTTATCATTGGTGGCCTAACCGGTACTTTCTTTTTGTTGCACACAAGACATAATTCAACCATATCCTACTGTTGGTGCCTCACCATCGATGTGGTGGTGGGGCACCAACAGTTTATTTATTTTTATTTTTTATTTGCTTTGCACTTTGTACCAAGAAAAATAAAATTTTGATAGTTTTTTTTCATGGTCAAGATTATGTTTTGCTTCTGCTATGCATTTAACATAGGTTTGCTTCTAGTTTTGGAAAAAAATTTCATGAATCTTGTAATGAAATCATGCTTTTGATGATTGAAAAGAAAAAACCAGCTGATATACATATATATATATATATATATTTGTGAATCAAGGACAAATTTGAACTATTGAAACTTTTCTTACGTTCCAAGATTATAATTACATTACTCTCTGCGTTTTTTCAGTTTTCATTTTCATGGTTTGATGTAAGATTAACTGCTTTTTTTTTCTTTGGTTCTTTTGACTTAATGGGGGATGAGAGAGGTAATTTGTGATTCAGGTGGACCGAAATATAACATATATTTATGTGTATAATATTGAGCACTTAGTGCAGCATTCAGTACTTGTCACTTTATATAAATATGAATTCAAAAATTGAAACTTAAAAAAAAGATAAAAAAAAAAAACAAAATTTATACAAAATTATAGACATAGAAAGGGAATGGAGATGGAGAAGTTGGGTGGGGAGGGAGGCTAACCAGCTTGCATGGCCAGGTAATGAGCATTCGCACTCTCTAACTAATGATTTTATAGTTCGAAAACATTTAGTACTTGCTTTTTGTTGGATACAAGGTTTAATTCCACCATGACCTACCGTTGGTGAGTTACCATTGATGTGGTGGTGGGGCACCGATATTGAACACTTAGTGCAACATTCAGTTCTTGTCACTTTATATAAAGAATAAATGTAAAAAATGTCATCACCATTAGTTTCGAACTAATTTACAGAAAAAAGATGCACATATTTAAGAGTAAATTTCTTTTGTTGCATTCAATACCTAATTTCACCATTACTTATCATTGATACCTCACCACTGATGTGGTGGTGGATTACCAACGATTTAATTTTTTTATTTATTTATTTTATTCGCTTTGCGCTCTTTCTTCCAACGAAGTGCTCCTTAAACAAATATGAATTCAAGAAGTTAAACTTAAAAAAAGAGGAAAACAAAATTTATACAATATCATATATAGAGAATGGGGACGGAGGTGGATAAGTGGGTTGGGGAAGGAGGTTAACCATCTTGCATGGCCAGGCAACGAGCATTTGCTCTCTGTACTTGATATTTTCACAGTCAGAAAATATCCAGTACTTGCTTTTGTTTCATGCAAGGTTTAATTCCACCATCACCTACCGTTGGTGTCTTACCATAGATGTGATGGTGGGGCACCAATAGTCTAATTTTTTTTTTCGTTGTTTTGTACTCTCTTTTCCAACTAAGTTTCATCATTATTTCTCTCAAAGAAATATCCATTCAAAAAATAAATTTTTTTTAAAAAATAAGAAATTAAAATTTATACAAAATTATTCATAGAGAAAGGGGATACATATATATATATAGTACGTAATATATAAGATATGATAGCAACAAAATGTAATTCATTGCATACAATTTTTTATTCTTTTCTGTTGATTGTATTCTTAAAACAATATTTTTTAATATTTTATGTTTAAAAGATTGCTTGTATATATATATATATATATATATATGTCACTTAAATCTTACTCTCTTTTTTAGCAAGAAAGATTTGCTCTTATTTAGATTAATTAATAATAACTCTGAGATTACATGGTTATTATCAAAATAAATAATATAATTAAGTAAATCAATTTCGTAACAAAAAAAAATAAAATTTACCAAATCAACTTTAAGTCCACACTTACTATACTCTATTTTTCTTTAATTGATTATTTTATATATTATAAAGGAAAATACTATAGAGTCTAACACTTAAAGATCTTATAAAAGTCACCTGTATATTTTTAACTTTATTTAATTTTTAATTTTTTTACTTTTAGTATTATTTATATATCTTCTTCTAGTCAAATCACCAAGGGACCACACATTTTCCTACCAATGGTGCCCCTAGCAGTATTTTGTTTTTGTTGCACGAAAAGGCTAAATTCATCATCACCTATCGTCCGTGTCTCACCATCGATGTGGTGGTAAAGGATCAACGATTGATTTTTTTTTTGTTTATATTGAAGATGGAAGTTCTGTTAGATTGATTGTTCAAAAACTTTGGACACAGTAGCCGAATACAGTGCACTCATTTTGTGAACAGTAGCTATGTCAATAGTGTTTCCGTTTGAATAGTTACTTATGTGAACAGTATGTAAAAAACTTGTGAAAATTTTAAAAAATTTATGTAGAACTCGAGAATCAATTTTCAATTATCAATTGGAGAAATAATCATAAATTTCAAAAAAATTATATTTTTTATTCAACAAATGTTAAGTGTTTATAATCATAAAAAAATATATATGTAAACAATTATGAAATTCATAATTATATTAAATACATGAAATTTTTTGTGTGTTATGGAAAGCTGCAAAAATATTCACAAATATATAATAAAAAAAGGTTTGAAATTGGCTTGATAGTAATTTATGCATAACTATTGCAAAATTCATTACAAATTTATATAGACTGTCTTAACATCAAAAAAGTCAAAATACAAGCATCTAGATCAAAAAAGTCAAAGTACAAGCATACAGATTATAAAGTAGATTAGAATCCCACGTATACACAAATTAGAAGCTGTTTGCACTCATTGCAAAAATTAATAGACACACATGACTATTTCATATATAATCTGATAAAAAAAAAAAGGAAAAAAAAAGGAAGAGAAAGTTAAAGTGAAGCTTGGGCCCTCAAGCACACTTCCAAAACAAATAAAATAGGATAATTAAGAAAAAAAAGAAGGAAAAGTTAATGAAGCAAATACAATCTTGAAAAACAAGCTTTAAATGGTATTAAATCTTCAATTATGAATTAACCCAAAACCCAAGTAAAAATCTCACTCTATATAATCTTTAATAGTAGGCTTAAAACTCACCCAGTTAGCAGTAGTCGATCACCTTCTACATTCAATAATCAAGAAGCATTGTTTTCAAAGAAACATGACCCACTCGCTTTAAAACGGTCTTAAAAACAACCCACATGCATGGCTAGCTAGCAGTAGATATCAGTATTACTCACACTGACATACTCCCTCTTAATCTCATATATGAATTTCCTACCAGTAGACCGTTGGTAGGCCACCAACACTTTTATTTCTATTTTTTTCCGACTCGCATTGAAGCACGCCATCATCGCCTTCAACCGTAGGTGCCCCACCACCATACCATTGGTGTTGCACCTATGGTTTAACTTCTTTTTTTCACCAATTATTGCTTTATGAAATTATTATTATTATTTTTTTACTTTTCAATTACTGCTTTTTGTTGCTATATCATTAGTATCTTCTATAAGTAGTGCATTAATTTTTCTTTTCCAATAGGTGTGAACGAGTTTGAAGATTTGCAAATTTTGCTATTTTTTTTTATTATTTTTTCTGCATATTTTGATCTATGTTTTACTTAGTTTTTCCAACCTTTGTAGTTTTTTTTTTTATATAAAAAAAATATGAACGAACAGTGTAAAACATGGAAGAGAAGCTTTTGTTTGAAACACTTTTTCACAAAATTTTTGTAAATATTAATATACATATATATATATATATAAATGTATATATATCTACATAGATAAATATATAATTATTTTCTGAACATTCTTGTTAAATATATTATAAAGTTGACAACCTAAGCAATAATTATAAAGTTTACACATTATAATTAAGCATATAACACCCACAAAGAATAAATAAATATATATATATATATATATATACATATATGTATGGTTGTTTGATAATTGAGGTTGATGAAGGTTGAGATTATTCAAACCCAAAAGCTCAGCTGGATATGATAATAATACAGCAAAGAAAGTTGCGTGGTCTTTGCGTTTTTTGGCAATTCACAATTTTGGAATTTGGTGGGTCTTTGGTTGCCATCAATGTGGCCAATCAAAAAACGTGTATGTACAAAGAATTTAGAAAGTGTTTCATTGAAAAACACATAACGAAGCGTTGAAAGGTTCAAATGTTTTGTGTGAACTTGCATGCCTGCTTTCATCATCTATTTATTTATTTATTATTTATTTTTTTGCTGGGTGTTGCGAGTACTATTTATAATTATGCGTGTTGAAAAATATGACCACCAAACAACGAGCTTTTCCATGTTTAATTTCTAACCAAAACCAATGCATCTTTCTAATTTTGACTCTTACTAACCTAGAGTCCATGTGACATTTTGTTCACTTTTTAAGTAATTTTTTAGCTGTCTTAATTTGGCCACTAAAAATCTTAATTCTTTCTTCTTATAGATCCATTTTTGGTTTGCCCTTATATATTTTTATTTTCTTTTATATTCATATATATGTCGAATGATCAAAAGGTTATAATTTCCAAGTTATAATAACAGTAAATTTGTCACTATTATAGTAAAAAAATTAAAATAATGTAATTGTTCATAGTATTGAGTCTCATGCACATTGAAAGGGGAAAAAAAGATTAATACACATTATTCACTTATTCAATACATTTTTTTATTGACCCAAAAAAAAAAAAAGACTTTCAAGGAGTAAAAGAGCAGTGACTAATGGTGAAGTTGCAAATGATAATGACCTTAATAAGCCCAAATAAATCCTTATGGAGATAATTATAATAATAAACCAAAAAAAAAAAGACACAAATGGGTTGGTTACCTTCTCTTTATCAGTTGATATTGATAAGGTTCAAATAGCTTCACAGATGTTAAACTCTATATGTGACTCAGTAATTTGTAGAAATAATTATCATGATTTATTTATTTTAGAAAGATGAAAATATACTATCATTATTTATTTATCTGTGCTTAGATTATTACATATGGTTTTTCATAATTCAGCAAAAAAAAAGACATTTGGTTTTACATGTATATTAATTATTGGACCGACAAATTACAAATATAAAGTATATTCCAATACAAGTGTATTTATACATGATTCGCCCATAAGAATTTAGGGGTATCTCTGAATTGTTCTTCCACAATTTGTTTTTATTCATTGGAATATCTGAATCCGAGTTGAGATATGTATATATTCATATTAATTTTAATTAGGTGGAATAAATTAAGTGATAAATAACCCATTAGATACCAAACACTAAAACCCCAAAAAACAAAGTAATCATACTGTACACGATATTGCCTCTACAAATAAAAAATAAAATGAATTACAGAATAATGATATGAAAATCCCAAAATAAATATATTGAAAATGTGAAACCCAAATAACAGTAGCCGCCCCTAAGTCAGACCCAAAAGAAACCAAAAAAAAAAGCATTTAATTAATTTTATACAACTTTTAGAGTAATAATTATACCACAATAAAACCTAAAAAATTAATGCTAATTAATTAAAAATGAAAATATATTTCTCTCTATATATATTAGTCAACTCTCTCTTTCCCTGTTCCTCTTCAAATATATATAAACAGAAAAAACCTCAGAAACTAAAAAAGAACAGAGAGGGAGAGAAACCAGTTCTCCTTCCCCTCAAGTTTCTTTTCTTCTCTCTTATGTATTATGCATGCATGATATATATAGACCCATCTTCTGAAAACTACTCCAACCAAGTCTAAGAAAATCTCTTCTTGTTTTTAATTTTTTTTTCTCGAGAAACAAACAACCAACCGACAGAGGGAAGAAAAAAAAAATCATCCAGGGAATCACTGGGGAGGGTCATTAGAGGTGAGCAATGGTAATGCAGATGATGATCACGATCGCCAAGGAATGAGCGAGGACTGGGATAGAGCTTCTCTATATCACCAGCAACAACAACAATTCAACGATATTAATGATCCTGTTCATCATCATCATCATAATCTGAACGATATGCAGAAAAGCTTGATGTTGGGTCCCACCGACGATAAAAAGAAGAAGTACGTGGATTTGGGTTGCGTCGTTTCACCATCGGGCACCAAGTGGTGGTGGGCACCATCGCCCTGGTGGTGGGGCACCAACGGAATGATGGTGGGGCATCATCGCCCGCCCTGGTGGTGGAGCACCAACGGACTGATGGTGGGGTACCATCGCCCTGGTGGTGGGGCATCAACGCCCTGTTAATCATAATTTTTAAGATTTAAATTATTTTTTATCCATGTATACAATTCAATATCATAAAAGAAAAATATAAAATATTTAAAATATCTATATTAATTTATTTTAAAGAAAAAAAGAAATTAAAAAAAAACAATTTACATCCAACAAATCAATCACAATAAACATTACTAATAAAAAATTAGTCACTTAGTCACTTCCACTTGATTATGTTGCTCAAATTGTAATAGCATGCATGAACAATTAGAAAATGAAAAAAATTAAAAAAAGATCCACATACCTTTAGTTGCAATAAAAAAAAATTAAAATAAAAATTGGAATCGTTGGTGCCCCACCAACAGTATGGTGGTGGGGCACCTACGGTTTGATTATTTATGGTGGGGAGTAGTTTGTGTTTGCTAGCTAAATTTACACATACATGCAGCACATGGTTCCGCATACTTAATTACATGGGATTTTGACAAAAGATCAAACAATGCACATAATCACACTTAGCACATACATATGAAATTAATATTGGATTAAAAAATAAGTTAAAAGAAGAAGAGAAAAAGAAAAATAATAGACACACTAAAATATAAAAAAATTAGAGAAATTATTTATTAATTTCTTTATTGTCTTTATACACAATTATTTTGGTTTGTGATCGAGCACCAACATCTAAATTAATGAACGTCAAATAAAGCAATTATATATACATATATATATATATATATGAAAGAATTATTCAGTGAT
Source organism: Rhamnella rubrinervis (assembly GCA_007844105.2). NCBI lineage: Eukaryota > Viridiplantae > Streptophyta > Magnoliopsida > Rosales > Rhamnaceae > Rhamnella > Rhamnella rubrinervis. The sequence continues at coordinate 61,559 of VOIH02000097.1, forward strand.
TATTTATTTAGTTAAATGAGAGATTAATTATATGTTATATTTTAAGTGTTTGTTACATAAATACCAGTGTTTTTGATATTGAAATGAAAGATTTAGTTGGCATTGACTTTGATACCATCAATTATCAAGCTCATTGGTATTCATATGTCAACTCTTAAAATTTTAAAATCCACATTTTATGATCGTGGCTGTGGGAAATTAAAATGAATAATTTGAATAGAATTATACACGTTCATTGATTCCTAATCCTTGTAATTTTTTCTAATTATACATGCTTATGACCGTGGTTGTGGGAGTTATACATGATCACAATTATATATTTGTATGCATTAAATAGGATTAGAAATATATAAATCATAAATGATAGATTAACTAATAAAATAAAAAATATTTAAAGGGCACCAATAGTATGGTGGTGGTGGGGCTTCTGACTTGCAAAAACCTTAAGTAGAAAAAACAATGATAGAACAGAGAATATATACTCCCCCACACTCCAACACCTACCCCACCACGTCCCACCAAAAACTTAAAAAGAGAAATAATTTTTTTATAAAAAAATGGAAGAACACCCGCAACCAATTATCATAGCCAATTTCCATATTCCCGAAGGTAGTACTATAGACTATCCATCTAAAGACCACAGAACAATTATCATATCTGAAATCTATATCAAACTCCACATTATCAGGGTGCTTGTAAAATTTAAATTTTTATTTCTTTTATATTTGATTTAAACCATGCAATTTTGGAATACTGAGAATTCCTAACTCATAAAACCTTGCATCCAGAAACCCATATGAATGAAGATAAGCAAAGAAATGTAATTGTAATCCCAATATAAAGTAAATAACAGAATTTTCTAAGCATTAATGTGCTCAAAACCCGGTTACTCAAGCAAATATCCATCAAAAAGCTAAAATGGTTCCACCAAAAGTAATGTAAATTCATTAGATTAAAAGCAGTAGCATAAAAACCAAAGCTTTCAAAAATGTAGGAAAAAGAAGAACAATCAAGTTTTAAAATCTTGACTCTTCAGGCTGATTATATATATATACCCTTAATAGAAAAAAAGGAGTTTGCCAAACTAAGCCAGGCATAGCTAGTTAAAGCTTTTCTCTTGGGAACAAAATAGAAAGAAAAAAGAAAGACAAAAACTAAGCAGCTCTTCCCTCAAATTGCTTATAAACCAAATGCCAAAAACCACAAGGTATTAAAACTCCAATTTTCTCACCGTTTGACTCGCATTCTCAGCAATTAATTAAGCATGTGACTTTGCATATAGCTCCGACGTAATTAAGCAAAGGAGAGAAATGGTAATAGGCAAAACGCATATCACACGGGAGTCGACGAGCTCTCCCCAAGTCAAAAACGAAGAAAGCGAAAGTCCAGCACTTTCCCCAAGTTGCATTGATATTGAATTCAGTTGTGCCTTATTTTCATGAAGACGGGCCTCTGTTTTTCTAGATCTGACAATATCTTTGGCAAGTGCCTGAAATAAATTCACAATATAGTGTGAAATCAAAATCAAATGGAATGTGAATTAAAAGTTTTCAGACTTAAGCACAAGGATGATCAAAGAACAAAAAAATCTAGTTTCTAAGGCTATAAGCATAAATATGATCCTCACTTTTCAGACCTTAACAAATTATATAAAACAAGTTCTTGGTTAAAGCCTCAAAGACATAAAGGTTGCAACTTACAAAAACCTTCATAACTTAAAAAAAAAAAAAGTGTATGTGAATGGTAAGCGTTCATAGCAGTTCCATGCACGAAGTAACTGGAAATTTTACTGATTAATATCAGCTTGGTTGAATTTAAGCAAAATACAATTCAATGGAACTCATTGGAAAAGATGAACCTTTTACATTATAGCAATTATTGGAATTTAATAGATATTCAGCAAATAAAAAAATCATAGGGAAAAAAGAAGAAAAAAGGATAGTAAGCAAGCACCTTGGCAGAAACCATGTCATTTCTCTTAGCAGCTTCTCTAATAACTTTCTGTACATTTTTCTCTTCTCTTTGTATATCTGAAGCATTCGGTCACAAAATAATTCGACTTTTAAACATACCCAGAAAGCCAAATTTATGATTCTAACTTATGAATCTAAATAATGTAGTAATTATTAAGAACAAAATAGATTCAGGTGGAAAAAAAAAAGTAATTGAGCTGGGCGGAGAAATTTATGAAAAACTTGGAATTTGGCGTTCAATGTTACGGCACTCTTGGCGAAGTTTACGCTGCCAATCTCTCAATTGCTGCTGGGGAATGATCGTTGCTGGTTCATCGAGTAACGATTTGGCACGGCTGAAATTCATGGGCGTGGGTTCAAGATTACTCAAACCAGCGAGAACAACACAAGAAAAAATAAGAAACCAGAAAAATCGTTTCTCTGAATCTGAATATGGGTTTATAGCAAATGAGTTATAATTCCCCAATACAAATACAAAAAAGAAACAAACCTAAAGAGCCAAAACTCATAGTAAGATAAGGATCAAAGAGGGAATTAACAGGCTGTTTGTAAAAATGCCAAAGAAAAAAGAAGAAGAAATGCAAAAGGTTGAAACTTGGAGGAAGAGGAGCAAGAGAGAAAATAGGGTGAGCGAGTTCCCACCCACTTCGACGCAAACAAGGCAGAGTAGAAAAACAACTGTTGCACCCACTCCCACCCACCTTCACGTGAAAAGATTAAATATTAAAAAAAAATTCGGAAAACCTTCAAAACGGCGTCGTTTTGATGCTGTAATTGGAAAAAAAAACAAACAGAAAACAAAAGAGAAAACGGGACGAAAAACAACGAAAGTTACTGTGATTTGGCTAGTACCGCGCTTTATATATAAGGATAGATATATATATATAATTACAAAAAATCAGTCACTATATAAAAATTTATTAGGTAGTTATGATATTTATTTTATAAAAATATTACAATATTTCTCTACTATATCTACCATAATTATTTACAAAAAGTTCATCCATTATAATAATTTATTGTTAGCAAGAAATTATTCATCAAAAAAAAAAATATTGTTAGCAAGAAATTAAGATAAAATAAACCGACCAATTTATTTTGCAAGAACTATTTGATCCATAATATCAATGACGTCTTCATCTGTTTAAGGAATGTTTCACGTATTGGTTTTTTAAGAAGCACTTTGTAAGGTGTTTTCTAAAGGAACAATTTATAAACCAAGATAATATTTTAGGCAAAAACTATAAAATGAAAAATGCTTTGCATCCCCAGACAACGAAAACATAATAAATACTTGAATTATATAAGGACATCATTGATTAACAATGAAAGCGTAAGGAATTAATTGTTTTTGTTTCTTTTCTTTTCTTTAAAAGAAAATTTTATTTGGAAAACAAAAAATTGAAGCATGCAGTAGATTTATGTATTAATGTATTTTTAGCAATTTATACGATTTAAAACCCCTAGGAAAGTCGAACTGGTTGACCTTTTTAACCATTTCTTTTTTCTTTTTCCTTTTAGTAAAATAACATTAAAAACAGTCAGTATCTCCTTTCCAGTGAACTAATTTCAAACAGCTAAGACACGCTTAAAACACCATTAAAAATTATGGAGCTTTCAACAATTTTAAGGAAATCCAATTGGCTGATCATTTCATCGAGATCAAATAATTATTAGTTGACGAACACAGAAACAAGTATATCAAAAAAAAAAAAAACCAGCAACAGGGGCTAGTTATCATTGGCTTCAACATCTTCAATGTAATAGCTGCTTGTGGCCATTAAGTGTGCAATCAGCTTTTCAAATGAAATAAAGGAAGAATTGCAGCATGTTAAAATTCATACTTAAATTCCAGTTGCAATTCATTATATGAAATCAAGAAAGTGAAATCAGCTCAATTCCAGTTGAGATCTTCCCCAGCTAAACGGGTGCTTATCATTGTTGAAATCAAGCCCAGTTCATGAAAGCAACTGGGAGTTGCAACCCTGTCAAGTATTCATTGAAGTAATGAGAAACAATCATTAACCTTTTCTTATATATAATGCAACACAATCTACTTGTAAAGATTACAAGTGGAAATCCAGGAGTCTGAAACATAAAGTCTAAGAGCAACAGCCAGAGCTGTTAAAACAGAAGAGGCACCACTTATCAAATGGCATATTGAAACTCTAACATAGATAATATAAATGGTTAATACCATAAGAAATGCTTGTTGCAACTTGCACAGAAGAAGATCATACAAATAGCTGCAGATAAATTACACCTGGCAGTACCATGCTGTGATAAGCTTTTAACACCCTTTATATTCCTGCAGAAATTTTGGCTGTCTTATAAGAAGCTGGTAAAGAATACAATAGTCGGTATCTTTTCACTGATATTAACATGTGCTTTCTATTACCTGAATCACTTGCGAAAGTACATCCTTGGAAACTAAAACATCTGAAATAAAATCAGCTATGAATGGGATTGCCAACTGCAATAGACCACAGCCACCAATACTTGAATAGCAGAAAAAAGTAAGGAGCAAACATACCCAAGAATTCATGGGCTGGATTGCAGGAAATGAAGTTTCACAACTTGTTGGATAAGGATTCAAATCCGAAAAGCAGTTTGACACAATTACATGAACACTAAAATGGTCAGAGGAGCTGGACCCAAACTTCAAAACCACAAAGCTTGCCATTATCGATTAAGCTATTGTGAATAACAAAATTTTGCTACCAACATTGTGATCGCAATTGAGAGAACTTCAAAATGAAACCTTAAAGACAAGTTTATTAAAACAGTGAGCATGATGCTGATTATATGAACTTCAAATTAAGCCACTGTAAACATCTCAATTAAGAAAGAGAATTGGAATGACCTTGTGGCAAGGATTTGCAACTGATAGCAGCGAAAAGAAAGAGCTTGTCGAATCTATCAATGGAGAGCGAGTTTAGATTAAATTGCAATCCTCTTCCTTGAAATAACTTCAGAAAATGAGAGCCACCTACATCAGAAAGAGAGTATGTATGATAAGCAAAAGTCTAGAAACAAAAGTCCAATAGCAAACACATCTTAATACAGGAAAACAAAGGCAAACTGCATCATGTAATCACCTAAAATTACATCTTGTACGCTACACAGCACTCGTAGAAACAAAAGCTTCAAATCCAAAATGTGTGGAAATTGTAAACCAATGACCTTCGCAATTACTAAAAGCATACATTTTACGACAGCAAGGACAGATCTGCATAATGCTGAGCATATGAAAATTCCAATAAACCCTTTTCAGATAGGTCAGTCTTGAATCATATATGTACATGGCGGAATATTTTTAATGGAGAAAATAAGAACAATAAGTTTAAAATGAGCAAAGGATGTTGCTGATTTCATCTAAAATGAATTATAAGGATAAAAAATGCATTATGTGAAAGAATGTAACATAAAAAAAAAAATTACCTGAAAAACTGCAGTGTAGAATACGCATAACATGTCTAGCCAATCAAGCAGTATGTAAATCTTGTGCCAATCTTCGCCTATCCCTCTCTTGCACCGTGCTTCTAGAAAAGGTCAGCGATCGACAGACAACCAAGGATGAGATGCGCAGCCTTTCTTCTGGCGAGCACTAAGTGTTGACAATATTCTATCTCTCCCCTCTCTTCTAAAGCATGATAAACATATCAAACCCACATCCTAATAGCTTAAGCTTTTGGAATTAGTGGTAATTTAATTTAGTATCAGAGCTTCAAATCCTAGACACCTAGGTTCAAGTCTCCTTACCGTCACATTATCACCCATTAAAATGAATTAACACTTGTAAGGATAAAAATGGCCTACAAGTGCGGGGGAATGTTGACAATATTCTATCTCTCCCCTCCCTTCTAAAGCATGATATAGCTTGAGCTTTTGGGGGGAATGTTGACAATATTCTATCTCTCCCCTCTCTTCTAAAGCATGATATAGCTTAAGCTTTTGGGATTAGTGGTAATTTAATACTAAGCTGTTTGCTATATGAAATACTCAAACTCAAACTTTTTCAAGGGAAGTGATTTACCAAAAAATCCTTTCAAGAGAAGTGTGATGTTGAAAGGCCTTCAAAAAGAGGGGCTGGTATTCTTGCCGGGGTATCCCGATCCGGATGCGGAAAAAATTTTGGTAAGCCATTTCCATGAGAATATATGTCAAGAGAAGTGAGAATGGCGAGAAGCTAAACTTCGTAAAAAAAATGGATCCACCACTTCTTCATCAATGTGCCTGATCATTAAGGATGTAAGCGATATGACTGATAGCAGATTTCACTTGTTGATATTGCTGACAGCCAATAGATTTATACAATCCAAAAAAAAAAACACAAAATACCTGAAGTATTAAATTGTACAATAGACATCATATTCGTAGGCGATCAATCTCTATGCTAGGGATGTGAGAAATCTTGTGCCAATCTTCCCCTATCTCTCTCTGGCACCGTGCTTTTAGCAATGGACATTTATAAATTTCCAACTGAGTCAGAGAAGCAGGTAGCCCTTCTTCCGGCACGCACTGCAGCTGCATGCAGCTACGAATCGACATGAATTCAAGGGAAGTGAGTTTTCTTAAAAAGTCACCATTTAGCGATTTAAGGCTTGGAATATTATATATGTGGAAAGAAGTGAGAGTGGTGGGGAACTGCCCTTCCTCCGGAAACGGATCTCCCACTTCATCAGGAACGTGGGAGATGTCTAAGGATGTAAGCGACGTGACCGATGGCAGATTCCACTTGTTAATATTGGTGTCAGCGAATAGCTTTCCACAATTACGAATCAAAATTGATTTCAGATTTGAAGGCCATCCCTCTTCCGAAAGTGAGACTAGTTTTTGGCAAGAACTAATCTCAATATGAGTTATAGTTGAGGGCAATGTCCCTTGTGGAAAGGACTCCACTTCTCCACACCCAGATATTGTCAACCTACGAAGCGATGGATAATGACATGGTGAGAGTGAACCCAGCAGTTGGTTTCTTCCACGTATCTCAAGCATTTTCAAGGATGGAAGATTATCAGGCAAGCATGCACCATTTATCATCTCACAATCTGACAAAGTAAGATACACAACTCTAGAGAAAACTCCACCTTCTTCTTCGTCACTTCCACACATCAGCCACTGCTTCCACCGTGGCATATCTGAAAAACTCATACTTTCTAAAGACTTGAATGGTGTCGCAGAAGAAGAAATGTTATGATAAAACTCCTCCCCTATTCTTTCCAGCATATCAAATCCACTAATAGCTAACTCTTTTAGGGAAGGTAGCTGTCCAAGCGCTGGCAAAATATAACAATTTTTGCATCCCATTAAGTATACACGTGTTATGCAGGAGAACGAGTGATGTCCCACCCAATCCGGGAAGTTTGTACTTCCATAATTTTTAATGCATAAACTCTCGAGATTTGAGTGAACTCGGAGTCGATTTAATATCTCTCTTGGTTTATGTGAATCATCACTTTCATCATTCCACACCAATTCTAATTCAGTAATACCCTTCTTATCCTTCAAATTGGCCTCCGAAACATCTCCAACATTTTCTACGTTCTCAAGCCCTTTGATACAAAGATAACCACACAGATATTGAAGCTTTCCCAACTCTCTAATATTGGGTCCTTCACCATTTTTGCCTACAACAAACTCTTCCAAGCTTTCCAGATTTTTCAAGTATGAAACTTGTGGTGGCGTCATTATGCTGGTATTGAAAATATTTAGATGGCGCAAGTGGATTAGTGTCGTGAGGTTGGTTGGTAAACGAGAAAGGTTTTTACAAAAGTCCAACTTCAATGTATGCAGCTCGTGCAAATCACATAGTGTGTCAGGTAGCTTTTCAATTCTAGTAAAACACAAGTCCAAGTGCCTTAGATGCTTCAACTTGCCAATTGAATCTGGCAATGCAATAAGTTCGCTACAACATCTCAATAATAGTGTCTGCAAATTGTACAACGTCCAAATTCCAGCAGGTATTTCTTTCATTCCACTATTATATGATAAATCCAAATACCTTAACAGCTTCAAACCGCCAATTGAATCAAGCAACAACTTTGTGATATGAGGTTTTTCATATGTAGAAATATGTCGAAATGCAGAAAGCGCTCTTAAGCATCTCATTGATTGCAATTGCTGAGGATATTTCTTGTAATGTTCGTTCAACGCGAAGCTGCTTCCTTTAAGTACTAACAGAGTGCGCAATACTTTGTTTTTAGATATTTCCTCTATTTTCTTCATATCACGAACCTGATATCCAACAATTGACAAATAACGAGTCTTCATTGGAAGGCGTTCCGAGTAATTTCCATCCAACGTCAAACAAGATTCTCCGGACACAAAGTTAGCCAAATCATTCATAAGATCATGCATGGAAAACTCGCCATGGTTATGATGAAAGAATGACCTTGATGTTAGATCCTTGAAATAACCCTCTCCGACTTCCTCTAAAGTCTTATTTTTCTGAGGTTGCAAAAGATCTTCTGCCATCCACAATAAAATTAAGTTTGCTTTTCGAAATTCATAATCTTTTGGAAAAATTGAGCAGTACGCAAAGCATCTTTTTAAATGCGGAGGCAAATAATAGTAGCTCAACCATAGAGCTGGAAGAATGTTGCACTCACGTTCAGGCAAATCCCATATGTCATTCTTTAACACGTTTTCCCATTCTTGAGGATTTCGTTCGGAGTGCAAAAGACAACCCAGTGATTTTATTGCCAAAGGAAGACCTTTGCATTTTTCAACAATTTGTCTACCGATTGCTTCAAATTCTTGAACTCCACTTGGCTCTACCTTATTGAAGGCGTGTTTTGCGAATAATCGCCAAGAATATTCCTCGGATAACATTTCTAGTGGATGAGCTGAGACACTACCCATCACCGCTGCAATTTCTGTACTGCGTGTTGTCACAATAATCTTACTTCCATGTGCAGCCGATTGCAGTGGACGCTTCAAGTCAGACCAGCGTTGGTAATTCAGATTCCAAACATCATCGAAAACAAAGAGAAATTTTTTGTTTCTCAAAAGCTCTTCCAGGTGAAGTTGAATTTGAAATAGTTGCTTGATACAACTATCTGGTGATTTCATTGCAACGGCCTCATAGATGCTTTTGGTTAATGCAAAGACATTGGATTCTTCAGATACTGTAATCCATGCCTTGATGTCAAAACGATTGTTATTGCCATAGCAGTCAATATCATTGTATACAAGCTGAGCAAGGGTGGTCTTACCAATCCCACCCATACCAACAATGGGAATTACAGACACTTTATTATCTCCACCACCTACTTCTTCAGATAACAAAAACTTTAAGATGGCTTCCTTATCAGCATCCCTTCCATAAATATCAGAATCATTCACCAAAGGAGCTTCAGATACTCTTGGGAAAGGTCTGGTTTCAAGGCCACCTTCTCTCAAACCAAGCACGTCTTTTTTTTCAACAATATATTTTAGCATGCTGTGGATCTCGTCTATCCTTTCTTCTATGTTAGGAAGAGTCAATTTAGATGATGAGGAGAAGTTTTGTACCTGAAACAGTGTATGGCTTCCAGAGCGACCAGCTTCCAGCTCGGATAGCTCAGCTTCAGTGTTGATCTCGTACACCAAGTCTTCAGCGTCGTAGATTGCATTTTTGAGCTGATGAAGCCACTTCCTCACTGCTACATCTGTGAGCTGCTTCTTCTCAGCATCATTCAGAACTCTTTCGGCGGACAACAACTCGATTTCCAACTTTCTGAGTAGGTTGTGGTTGAGATTCTTTGAACAAAGGAAGTCAAGGACTGGCTTAGAAGCCATCCTATCAAACAGAACATTAAGAGCGGCAGAGAGGAAAGATCCAGCAACCATTAAGCCAGCCATGGTTTTGTGTTTCGAAAATTTGGAATATTACTTGAGAATTGCAGTTTGCAAATGCAGGTGAGAGAGCAATTGGCTTTGGCTTTAGATCTTAAATGTGAAGTTGATCATCAATAGTTGACTTTGAACAGTTGCTGGTGTTGACGAAAAATGTCCCGGCTTGGCTTGCCACTTGCCAGGAAAGTAATAAAAATAAATAAACTAATAGAAATAAAAACTAATGGAGACCAAATGCAATCACAAATGAACGCGTGTACGTCACATAGCACTTTTGAATTCAAAAAGTCTCAAATACAAAATATTTCAAACTCCTGGAAAATGTAAACTACGGTACAATCTCGGGGACTAATAGTCATTTGACACTCAACAACAGACTCTGGCTTATATTCCTTACTACATTAGACAGAACATAAAAATGACTTGAAGAGCGTCTACAAAAATGTCAACAGGTGTTAGCATCCTCTTCACGTTGTATAGTCTTTGCAACTTCTCCCAAAAGTAGCCTTCAATTAACTATCTGCTTCAAGAATACATTAAATTTAAATAATTAGACCAGCAAAAAAAATATATATATATATATATATCTATATATTTAAGACAAACAAAACCGTTTCAGTTTGTATTAAATCTTTTTTAATTTTTGGTAATAGTTTGTGTTAAAACTTGTTAGCACAACAGGTATCATAATTTTTCCACTAGTTCGTAGAGTATTTGAGAGAGTAAGAGAGAGAGCAACTCTTCCAAATTATAAAACCGTATAGAAGTTAATCTTGCAAATGACAGAACAGACCATATATACAGACAAGATAAGATTCCAAAGTACAAAAGCAGTATAATCTTGTAAATGACAGAGCAGATCAAAGAGACATACAAGATAAGAGGGACCCCAAATGCACATCTCCTTATTGTTAATCCAATTTTCATGTGTACTAAGCAAAAGGGAAGAGAATCATGCTTGGGGGTGGGTCTTTTTTTATCAGAAAATGAGAGCCACCCACAAAGCATGTATATTATAAAGCAAGGAATTAGCAAAAATAAAAAAACTCTATTATCTCTGTTTATTCTAAAAAAATGAAAAACCTCAATTAAAAAACTGAAAGGAATTAGAGAACAATAACAATTTTAGAAGGAGAAACATATGCAATTGAATTCATCTGAAAAGAAATATAAAGATGATTGGCAATATGTAAAAGATTTTAGAAAGAATACTAACCGTAAAGAAAATCACCTGAAAAAATTTAGTGTACAATAGGCATCATATTTTTAGGTAATCAATATGTATGTGAGGGATGTGAGAAATGTTGTGCCAATCTTCCCCTCTCCCTCTCTGGCACCGTGGTTTTAGCAAATGACAGTCAATAATATACAACCGAGAAAGAGATGTAGGCAGCCTTTCTTGCGGCAAGCACTGGAGCTGTTTGCACTCTACAATTGACAGTTGTTGAAGGGAAGTGAGTTCTAAAAGGGCGTTGCCATTTAGAGATTTAAGGCTGTGAAGAGACCGTAGCCTAAGAGAAGTGAGAGTGGTAGGAAGCTGCCCTTCCACTGGAAATGGATCTACCAGATCATCATTAATGTAACAGATCTCTAAGGATGTAAGTGACGTGACCGATTTCAGACTCCACCTGTTGATATTGCTGTGAGCGAATAGCTGTCCACAATCCATAATAAAGAGTGATTTCAGAATTGAAGGCCATCCTTCTTCCAAAAGTGAGACCAGTTTTCTGCAAGAACTAAGTTCAATATTACTTATACTCGAGGGCAATGACCCTTGTGGAAACGACTCCACTTCTCCACACCAAAATATTTTCAAGAAATAAAGCGATGGATATTCACACCATGAAAGTGAACCCAATAGTTGGTTTCTTCCCGACATCTCAAGCCATTTCAAGGATGGAAAATAATCAGGCAAGCATGCACCATTAGTCAACTCACAATTATACAAATTAAGTTGCTTAACTTTAGAGAAAACTCCACCTCCTTCTTCTTCCTCAGTTCCTCCCATCACTCACCACTCCTTCCACCGTGGCATAAATGAAAAACTTATACTTTCTAAAGACATGAATGGCTTGATTGCAGCAGCAGCAGCAGATGAAGAACCGTTATAATAAAATTCCTCCCCTATTCTTTCCACCATATCAAATCCACTAAGTTTAAAGCTTTTTAGGGAAAGTAGTTCTCCCAGAGGAGGCAAACAGCAACAGTTTCTGCATCCACTTAATTCTACACTTGTTATGCATGAAAATGAATAATGTCCCACCCAATCCGGGAAAGTTCTACTTCCAAAATTCTCAATACGAAGCCTCTGTAGATTTGTGTGAGGTTGGAGTCGGTTTAGTATCTCTCGTGTTTTATGTAAATCATCAGTGTTACCATTCCACTCCAATTTTTCAGTAACACACGTTTTATCCTTCAAATTGGCCTCTGAAGCATCTTCCACATTTTCTACGTTCTCAAGTCTTCTAATACAGAGATAACAACCTACATCTTGAATATTACCCAACTCTTTAATACTGGATCCACCTTGTTTCCCTACAACAAACTCTTGCAAGCTTTGCAGATTTTTCAAGTTGGAAATTTGTGGTGGCATCTCTCTTTAACTTGTCTCCCTAATGTCGAGTTGGCGTAGGTTGATTAGAGTAGTGATGTTGGTTGGTAAATAAGTAAGGTTCCAACATGAGTACAGTAACAGCGTTTGCAGCTCGTGCAAGTTACATGTTGCGTCAGGTACCTTTTCAATTCTACTACGAGATAAGTCCAAGTACCTTAGATGCTTCAAATTGCCAATTGAATCTGGCAATACAGTAAGTTCTTTACATGACACCAGTAGTAGAGTCTGCAAATTGTAAAGTGTACAAATTGTATCAGGTACTTCTTTAATTCCAGAATAATTCGATAAATTCAAATACCTTAACAGCTTCAACCCACCAATTGAATCAAGAAACTTTGTATTATGAGGAACTTCATAGGTAAAACGACATTTAAACACGGAAAGCACTCTTAGGTATCGCATTGATAGCAGTTGCTCAGGATGTTTCGAGTAGTGTTTGTTCAATGAAGAGCTTCCTTCACCAAGTACTAACAGAGTGCGCAATACCTTATTTTTAGATAGCTCCTCTAATTTTTTGATATCGTGAACTTTATATCCCATACATGAAAAATGACGAGTTTTCATTAGACGACCATCTGAGTGATTGTCACCCAACCTTAAACAAGTTTCTCCTGATACAAACTTAGCCAAATCATTCACAAGGTAATGCATGGTAAATTTTCCATAGTGATTTCCATGAAAGAAAGACCATGATGTTAGATCCTCGAAATATTCCTCTCCTACGTCTTCTAGTGTCTTGTTTTTCTGTGGTTGCAAAAGACCTTCGGCCATCCACAATAAAATTAAGTTTACTTTTCGAAATTCATAATCTTTAGGAAAATTGAGCAGTACGCAAAGCATCTTTTTAGATGTGGAGGTAAATAATGGTAGCTCAACCATAGAGTTGGGAGAACGTTGCACTCCCTTTCAGGCAAATCCCATATGTCGTCGTTTAATATTTTTCTCCATTTTTGGGGATTTAGTTCTGACCGCAAAAGGCCACCAAGTGATTTCAGAGCTAAAGGAAGACCCTGGCATTTTTGAACAATCTGTCCGCCAGTTACTTCCAAATCCGGATGCGCACCAAGCTCTGCATTATTGAAAGCGTGTTTTGCAAATAGCCGCCGACAATCTTCCTCGGACAATATTTGTAGCTGATTATTAGGGACAGTACCCATCACCGATGCAATTTCTGTACTGCGGGTGGTCACAATAATCTTACTTCCAAGTAGGGTATTTTCAAGGGGACTCTTTAAGTCATCCCACTGTGGATAATTCAGGTTCCAAACATCATCAAGAACAAGGAGAAACTTTTTATTCTCCAAAAACTCCTTTAGTTGAAGTTGAAGTTGAAATAGTTGCTTGATGCAGCTATTTGGTGAATTCCCAGTGACTGCCTCATAAATTGTTTTGGATAATGTAAAAACATCAGATTCTTCAGACACTGTAATTCATGCCTTGATATCAAAAGGTTTGTCCATGACCCGGGTATCAATATCCCTGTACACAAGCTGAGCTAGGGTGGTTTTGCCAATCCCGCCCATTCCAACAATGGGAATTACACACACTTTACCATCTCTATCACCTACTTCATCAGATAACAACAACTGAATGATGGCTTCCTTTTCAGCATCCCTCCCATAAATATCAGATTCTTCTACCAAAGGTGCTGCAGGTCTTCTCTCAAACCAAAATCTGGTGGATTCAACGTCACTTTCTCTCAAACGAAGTTCATCTTTTTGCTCCACAATAACTTGCAGCATGCGAAGGATCTCTTCCATCCTTTGTTCTATTTTATGAAGAGTGAATCTAGATGATGAGAAGAAGTTTCGTACCTTAGACAGTGTACAGCATCCAGATTGACCTGATTCCTGCTTGCATCGCAAAGCTTGAGTGTTGATTTCATACACCAAGTCCTCAGCATTGTAGATTACATCTTTAAGCTGATGAAGCCACTGCCTGACATCTGCGTCTGTGAGTTGCTTATTCTCAGCATCATTCACAACTCTGTTAGCCGAAGTCAACTTGGCCTTCAACTTTTTGAGTAGCTCTTCGTTGAGTTTTTTCCCATGAATGAAGTCAACTACCTCCTTAGTATCCATCTTCCCAAACAACACCTGAAGAGTAGCGGACAGAAAAGCCCCACCGACCACTTCGGCAGCCATAGTTATAATTTGGTCTTTCAAAAAGAAGAATTTGAATTTAGCTAAGCTAAGGATTGCAAATGCAAATTAGAGCAATGAGTTTGGCTTTGATCTTAAAGGTGAAGTTCAATTGCATGATTTGACTAATAAAAGTTGCAAGGGTAGACGAAGAAATTAAGATGGTAGAATTACACTAATATCCCCTCTGTTTTTTAAAATATTTCATGCATAACCAATAAATAAATATTTAATTTATTTTTTAATTAAAAAAATACCATGCATTTAACGCACTTTGAACATTCAATTTCACATTTTTTATTTATTTATTTTTAATTCAATGTATATATAATAGTTGCCTTGTTTACCGTTGTTTAATATGTAACAAAAACAATAATTGATTTAATTCCATTTTTTTGTGGGGTAAAAACCGTCTCAACGCATTCAACACTAAATTTAAATTTTTTTTAATATAACTGTTATATATACTTTGTTTTAAAATCTAATTATTAAGGATATATTGGACTTTAAGCATATTAGAGTTGACATCAGCAATTTCTTTTCATTACTTTCTTAGATCCAGGAGTGCAGGGGGTCATAACAGTGGATGTTATATTGTCACTTGGCTGTGCCAGTAGGGCGAAATGGACTGTATCTAAATGGGTGGTGAATATGACAGCAAGTATAACTATTTTAATTTAAGCAAAAGGGAAGACAAACTCGTGGATTTTTTTTTTTAATCAGAATATCAGACCACATACAATTACAGGCAGAGCATGTACACATCATATAGCACTTAAAAACAAGAAGTCTCAAATACAAAATGTTTCAAACTCATGGTCATGGATGTAAGCAGAGGACCTTTCTAACTAGAAGAATACACTGTCTGACATGCACGCACAAATCTGCATGATGCTGATCATATGAATCCCTTTTTCAAATCGAACCATCATATTGAGGATGCCAACAAACCCTTTCCAGATAGATCAGAATTGAATCAAAAGTGCCCGTATGAATATTTTCAATGGAGAAATTGAGAAAAGTAACAGGTTTAGAATGAGCAAGTATTGAAGAAAATAATAATAATAATAATAAAATAAAATAAAAAAGAAGACGAAATTCATTTATATGAGAGATTGTAGAAATAAATAGAAAAATTACCTGAATAATTTTAGTGTAGAATACAACATCATATTTTTAGGTGATCAATCTCTATGTGAGCGATGTGAGCAATCTTGTGCCAATCTTCCCCTATCCCTCTCCGGCACCGAGGTGTCAGCAAAGGGCATCCAAGGATAGACAACCGAGAAAGAGATCCGGGCAACCTTTCATCTGGCAAGCACTGGAGCTGTTTGCAATCAATAATCAACAATTCTTCAAGGGAAGGGAGGTTCCAAAGGGCCTCACCATTAACGGTTTTAAGGTTTTGAAGATTCCATAGATGAAAAGAAGTTAGAGTGGTGGGCAGCCCAGGTTCCGGCAAGCATTGGAGCTGATCGCAGGATGAAATCACCAATCTCTTAAGAGAGGTGAGGTGTTGAAAGGCGTTGCCATTTAGAGACTTAAGGTTTGGAAGATCCTCCAGTGCAAGAAAAGTAAGAGTGGTGGGAAGCCCTTGTTCTGGCAAGCTCTGAAACTGGTCGCAACATGAAATGCTCAAGTGTTCAAGGGAAGTGAGGTGCTCAAAGGCCATGTTGCTCACGGATTTAAGGCTTTGAAGATACCGTAGCTCAAGAGAAATGAGAGTGGTGGGGAGCAGATTCCACTGCTTGCTTGTGCTGGAAGCGAATAGTTTTCCACATCTAAAAAGTGTGAGTGATTCCAGATTTGAAGGCCATCCCTCTTCAGATAGTGAGACCAGATTTTTGCAATCACAAATATCAATTTTATATATATTTGAGGGCAATCTCCCTTGTGGAAACGACTCCACTTCTCCACAATCATATATCCCCAAGATACCAAGTGAGGGATAGTCGTACCTTGAGAGTGAACCCACCAGTTGGTTTCCTGCCCTTATAAAAAGCTCTTCCAAGGATGGAAGATAATAAGGTAAGCATGGCCCATTTAGCTTCTCACAATATTCCAAACTAAGATACTCAACTTTTGAGAAAACTCCACCTTCTACTGCACCTCCTCCCATCACCAACCACTCCTTCCACTGTAACATATTTGAAAAACTTATACTTTCTAAAGGCATGAATGGTTTAGCTGCAACAACAGTAGAAGAAGAACCTTTAGAATAAAATTCCTCACCTATTCTTTCCACCATATCAAATCCCCTGATATCAAAGCTTTTAAGGGAAGGTAATTGCCCAAGCAGCGGCAAACAGTAACAATTTTTGCATCCAATTAATTTTACACTTGTTAAATGGGAAAATGAAAGATGTCCCACCCACTCTGGAAAGTTTATACCTCCATAATTTTCAATATATAAACTCTGGAGATTTGTGTGAGGTTGGAGCCGATTAAGTACTTCCACTGCTTTACGTGAATCATCAGTATCATTCCATTCCAACCTCAATTCCGTAATACACTTCTTATCCTTCAAATTGGCCTCCGAAACATCTTCAACATTTTCTACATTCTCAAGCCTTTTGATATGAAGAAAACCATGAGGATCTTTCTTTCCCATCTCTTTAATATTCGATCCTCCACCATTTTTTCTTACAACAAACTCTCTTAATGTTTGCAGCTTTTTCAAGTTTGAATTTTGTAGTGGCATCACTCTTAAACTTGTATCACGAATGTTAAGATGGCGCAAGTTGATTAGTGTCCTGATGTTGGTAGGCAGATGAGTAAGGTTTTTACATGAACACAGACTGTGTCAGGTACCTTTTCAATTGTAGTATAAGATAAGTCCAAGTACCTTAGATGCTTCAAATTGTCAATTGAATCTCGCACTGAAATAAATCCCCAACAACATGTGAATAAAAATGTATGCAAATTGTAGAAAGTACAAATTGTATCAGGGAATTCTTTAATACTAGAATTATGAGATAAATCCATATACCTTTAAAGCTTCAAACCGCCAATTGAATCAAGCAACTTTGTGATAGGAAGAAGGCATAAAAGAACCCAGAAATCAAATGAAAGGATATCAAATACAAAACCAACCTGATCAACTCTCTGTGAGTCTTTTTGGAGTGCGATCAAGGTGCGACAGCTCCGAGAAGCTCCTCATTTAGGGTTTGAACATCTTTGCCTCTGTTCAAGAATGAAACTCCGGCTCTCCACTTTCCAAAAGCTTCTGAAGTAGTGTTTGAGCGTGTGGATGGGAATGGTGGAGGTCGGGAAATCAAAGTGGGTGCAGAGAGGATGGAAAAGGAGTAGTTTCAGAGATGATGAAGAAGATGAAGATAGGTTGCGGACAAGAATGGAGGAGAGCAATCATAAAGATTTTGAAACTACTTAAAGGGGTTGGTCAGCCGGTGAAGTAAGTTAATTGGTTGTTATAGATTACGTGGGTTGAAATGAAAAGCAAATAAAGGAAGATTTGCAGCATGTCCAAATTCATACTTAAATTCCAGTTGCAATTCAATATATGAAAACAAGAAAGTGAAATCAGCTAAATTCCAGTTGAGATCTCCCCCCAGCTAAAAAGGTGCTTGGCATTGTTGAAATCAAGGCCAGTTTATAAAAGCAACAGGGAGTTGCAACCTTGTCAAGTGTTCATCAAAATAATGAGAAAAACAATAATGAACCTTTTCTTATATATAATGCAACACAATCAACTTTAAAAATTATAAAGATTACAAGTCGAAATCCAGGAGTTTGAAACACAAAGACTAAGAGCAACAGCCAGAGCTGTTAAAACAGAAGAGGCACCACTTATCAAATGGCATATTGAAACTGTAACATAGATAATATAAATGGTTAATACCACCAGAAATGCTTGTTGCAACTTACAGAGAAGAAGATCATACAAATAGCTGCAGATAAATTACACTTGGCAGTACCATGCTGTGATAAGCCTTTAACACCCTTTATATTCCTGCAGAAAATTTTGGCTGTCTTATAAAGGGCAGGTACAGAATACAATAGTCGGTATCTTTTCACTGATATTAACATGTGCTTTCTATTACCTGAATCACTTGCAAAGGTTCGTCTCTGGAAACTAAAACATCTGAAATAAAATCAGCTACAAAGGGGATTGCCAACTGCAATAGACCAAAGCCACCAGTAATGAATAGCACAGAAAAGTAGGGAGCAAACATACCCCAGAATTCATGGGCTGGATTGAAGAAATGAAGTTTCACAACTTCTCGGATAAGGCTTCAAATCCCAAAAGCAGTTTGACACAATTACATGATCACTAAAATGGTCAGAGGTGCTAGAACTGAACTTCAAAACCACAAAGCCTGCCATTATCGATTAAGCTATTGTGAATAACAAAACTTTACCAACATTGTGATCGCAAATCAGAGAACTTCGAAATGAAACTTGAGACAAAGTTTATTAAAGCAGTGAGCATGATGCTGATTAGATAAATTTCAAATTATGTCATTGTAAACATAGTCAGTTAAGAAAGAGAATTGGAATGACCTTGTGGCAAGCATTTGCATCTGATAGCAGCTAAAAGAAAGAGCTTCCCAAATCTATCAATGGAGAGTGAGTTTAGATTAAAATGCAATCCTCTTCCTTTAAATAACTTCAGAAAATGAGAGCCACCTACATCAGAAAGAGAGCGCAGGATAAGCAAAAGTCTAGAAACAAAAGTCTGATACCAAACACATCTGAATACTGGAAAACAAAGGCAAACTGCATCATGTAATCACCTAAAATTACATCTTGTACGTTATAGCACTCGTAGAAACAAAAGTCTCAAATCCGAAATGTGTGGAAAATGTAAACCAATGACCTTTGCAATTACTAAAAGCATACATTTTACGACAGCAAGGACAGATCTGCATATTGCTGAGCATATGAAGATTCCAATAAACCCTTTTCAGATAGGTCAGTCTTTCATATATGTACATGGAAGAAAATTTTTAATCGAGAAAATAAGAACAATAACAAGTTAAGAAGGAGCGAAGGATGTTGCTGATTTCATCTGAAAAGAATTATAAGCATGAAATGCATTATGTGAAAAACTGTAATATATATGTAAAAAAAAATAAAAATAAAAAATTTACCTGAAAAATTGCAGTGTAGAATACGGCATAATATGTCTAGCCAATCAATCTGTATGTAAATCTTGTGCCAATCTTCGCCTATCCCTCTCCTGCACCGTGCTTCTAGGAAGGTCAGCGACCGATAGACAACCAAGAACGAGATGCGCAGCCTTTCTTCTCGCAAGCACGGAAGCTGTTTGCTTTATGAAATACTCAAACTCAAACTTTCAAGGGAAATGATTTGCCAAAGAAACTTTAAGGGCTGTGTGATGTTGAAAGGCCTTCGAAAAGAGGGGCTGGTATTCGTGCCGGGTATCCCGATCCGGATGCCTTTTTCTTTAAAGAGTTTCAGCGACCGGTGAGAAACCTATCTACAGGACGACTTTCGGGGTTAAAGGAACATTTTTCTGTTTCATACTGAGTCGGTGCTGCCCACATGGTGTCGGATCAACTCGACAGGTCACTCAATAGTCTTTCTCGGAGTATCCCTGTTTTAGTGAACCCTGGGAGTTGTCGGCGGCTCGACAATCTGTCTTTTAAAGATTTAAGGCTTCCGAGAGAATATATCACAAGAGATGTGAGAATGGCGAGAAGCTGAAATTCGCCAAAAATGGATCCACCACTTCTTCATCAATGTGCCTGATCATTAAGGATGTAAGCGATGTGACTGATCGCAGATTCCACTTATTGATATTGCTGACAGCAAATAGATTTCTACAATCCCAAAAGAAAAAAAAAATACCTGAATTAATAAAGTGTACAATAGACATCACATTTGTCGGCCACCAATCTCTATGAGAGGGATGTGAGAAATCTTGTGCCAATCTTCCCCTGTCTCTCTTTGATACCGTGCTTTTAGCAATGGACAGTCATAAATTTCCAACCGAGACAGAGAAGCAGGCAGCTCTGTTTCTGGCAAGCACTGCAGCTGCTTGCAGTTACTAATCGACATGAATTTAAGGGAAGTGAGTCTTTTTAAAAAGTCACCATTTAGCGACTTAAGGTTCGGAATATCTCGTACACTGAAAGAAGTGACAGTCGTGGGGAACTGCCCTTCCTCCGGAAACGGATCTCCCACTTCACCAGGAAAGTTGGAGATTGTTAAGGATGTAAGCGACGTGACCGATCGCAGATTCCACTTACTGATATTGGTATCAGCGAATAGCTTTCCACAATTTTGAATCAAAATTGATTCCAGATTTGAAGGCCATCCCTCTTCCGAAAGTGAGACTAGTTTTTGGCAAGAAACAATCTCAATATGAGTTATACTCGAGGGCAATGCCCCTTGTGGAAAAGACTCCACTTTACACAATAATATTGTCAAACGACGAAGCGATGGATAATGACATGGTGAGAGTGAACCCAGCAGCTGGTTTCTTCCACTTATCTCAAGCTCTTTCAAGGATGGAAGATTATCAGGCAAGCATGCACCATTTATCATCTCACAATCTGACAACGTAAGATCCTCAACTTTAGAGAAAGCTCCACCTTCTTCTTCGTCAGTATCCCACATCAACCACTCCTTCCACAGTGGCATATGTAAAAAACTCATCCATTCTAAACACTTGAATGCTGTCGCAGAAGAAGAACCGTTATAATAAAACTCCTCCCCTATACTTTCCACCATATCAAATCCACTAATTTTAAACCCTTTTAGGGAAGGTAGCTGTCCGAGCGCTGGCAAAAAATAACAATTTTTGCATCCCTTTAAGTATACACGTGTTATGCAGGAAAATGAGTGATGTCCCACCCAATCCGGGAAGTTTGTACTTCCATAATTTTCAATCCATAAACTCTTGAGATTTGTGTGAGGTCGGAGACGATTTAGTATCTCTCTTGGTTTATGTGAATCATCACTTTCATCATTCCACACCAATTTTAATTTGGTAATACCCTTCTTATCCTTCAAAATGGCCTCCGAAGCATCTCCGACATTTTCTATGTTCTCAAGCCTTTTGATACAAAGATAACCACACAGATATTGAAGCTTACCCAACTCTCTAACATTGGGTCCTTCACCATTTTTGCCTACAACAAACTCTTCCAAGCTTTCCAGATTTTTCAAGTTTGAAACATCTGGTGGCATCATTATGCTGGTGCCGTAAATGTTGAGATGGCGCAAGTGGATTAGTGTCGTGATGTTGGTTGGCAAATGGGAAAGGTTTTTACAATGGGTCAATTCCAATGTATGCAGCTCGTGCAAATCACATATTGTGTCGGGTAGCTTTTCAATTCTAGTATGAGATAAGTCCAAGTGCCTTAGATGCTTCAAATTGCCAACTGAATCTGGCAATGCAATAAGTTTGCTACAATTTCCCAACAATAGTGCCTGCAAATTGTACAACGTCCAAATTCCATCAGGTATTTCTTTCATTCCATCATTATCTGATAAATCCAAATACCTTAACAGCTTCAAACCCCCAATTGAGTCAAGCAACTTTGTGATATGAGGTTCTTCATATGTAGAAAGATTTCTAAACGCAGAAAGCGCTCTTAAGTATCTCATTGATTGCAATTGCTCAGGATATTTCTTGTAATGTTCGTCCAATGCATAGCTTTTTCCATTAAGTGCTAATAGAGTGCGCAATACTTTATTTTTAGATATTTCTTCTATTTTCTTCATATCATGAACCTTGCATTCATTAATGGACAAATAACGAGTCTTCCTTAAAAGGCATTCTGAGTAATTTCCATCTAACGTCAAACAAGATTCTCCCGTCACAAAGTTAGCCAAATCATTCATAAGATTATGCATGGAAAACTGGTCATAATGCTCATGATGAAAGAATGACCTCGATGTTAGATCCTTTAAATAACCCTCTCCGACTTCCACTAAAGTCTTATTTTTCTGAGTTTGCAAAAGATCTTCTGCCATCCACAATAAAATTAAGTGTGCTTTTCGAAATTTATAATCTTTAGGAAAAATTGAGCAGTACGCAAAGCATCTTTTTAAATGCGGAGGCAAATAATAGTAGCTCAACCATAGAGCTGGAAGAATGTTGCACCCCCTTCAGGCAAATCCCATATGTCATTCTTTAATACGTTTTCCCATTCTTGAGGACTTCGTTCGGAGTGCAAAAGACAACCCAGTGATTTTATTGCCAAAGGAAGACCTTTGCATTTTTTAACAATTTGTCTACCGATTGCTTCTAGTTCTTGAACTCCACTTGGCTCTACACTATTGAAGGCGTGTTTTGCAAATAATCGCAAGCAATTTTCCTCAGATAACATTTGTAGTTCATGACCTGAGACACTACCCATCACAGACGCAATTTCTGTACTGCGTGTTGTCACAATAATCTTACTTCCATGTGCTGCCGATTGCAGTGGACGCTTCAAGTCAGACCACCGTTGGTAATTCAGATTCCAAACATCATCGAAAACAAAGAGAAATTTTTTGTTTCTCAAAAGCTCTTCCAGTTGAAGTTGAAGTTGAAATAGTTGCTTGACACAACTATCCGGTGATTTCATTGTGATGGCCTCATAGGTGCTTTTGGTTAATACAAAGACATCGGATTCTTCGGATACTGTAACCCATGCCTTGATGTCAAAAGGTTTGTTGATGCCATTGCAATCAATATCATTGTATACAATCTGAGCAAGGGTGGTCTTTCCAATCCCTCCCATACCAACAATGGAAATTACATACACTTTATTATCTCCATCGCCTACATCTTCAGATAACAAAAAGTTTAAGATGGCTTCCTTATCAGCATCCCTTCCATAAATATCAGAATCATTTACCAAAGGAGCTTCAGATAATTTTGGTAAAGGTCTGGTTTCAAAGCCAACTTCTCTCAAACCAAGCATATCTTTTTTGTCAGCAACATGTTTTAGCATGCTGTGGATCTCCTCTACCCTTTCTTCTATGTTAGGAAGAGTGAATTTAGATGATGAGAAAAAGTTTTGTACCTGAATCAGTGTACGGCTTCCAGATCGACCAGTTTCCAGCTCGGATAGCTCAGCTTCAGTGTTGATCTCGTACACCAAGTCTTCGGCGTCGTAGATTGCATCTCTCAGCTGATGAAGCCACTCCCTCACGGCTGGATCTGTAAGCTGCTTCTTCTCAGCATCATTCAGAACTCTTCTAGCAGACCACAACTCGATTTCCAACTTTCTGAGTAGATTTTGGTTGAGTTTCTTTGAACGAAGGAAGTCAAGGACCGGCTTAGAAGCCATCCTATCAAACAGATTATTAAGAGCGGCAGAGAGAAAAGATCCAGCAACCATTAAGTCAGCCATGGTTTTGCGTTTCGAAAATTTGGAATATTACTTGAGAATTGCAGTTTGCAAATGCAGGAGAGAGAGCAATTGACTTTGAACAGTTGCTAGTGTCCACAAAAAAACGTCCGGCTTGGCTTGCCACTTGCCATATAAACTAATAGAAATAAAAATTAATAGAGACCACATGCAATCACAAATGAACGCGTGTACGTTATATAGCACTTTTGAAAACAAAAAGTATCAAATACAAATTATTTCAGACTCATGGCCTTGGAAAATGTGAACTGAGGACCTTCTAATTAAAACAAACACATTGTATAAGATGCACATACAAATCTGAATGATGCTGATCATATGAATCCCTTTTCAAATTGAACCATCAAATTGAGGATGCCAACAAAGTACAAACCCCTTTCGGATGGATCATAATTAAATCATAAGTGTCCACATGACTATTTTTAACGGAGATACTGAGAAAGTAACAGGTTTATAATGAGCAAATATTGAAAATAAGTAAATAAATAAATAACAGAAGAAGATGGAAGGCATTTTGCGCGAGATTGTAGAAACAAAAAAGGATAAAGAAACATACCAGTTGGAATAAGAATGCAAACGATGTTACATATCATAATATATGTATATATATATATATATATATAATTATATTCTTTTTTTATTTTGTTACACAATCAAACCATTTTACAATCTAAGGGATTAGTAGTCATTTGGCACTAAACAACAGACTATGGCTTATATTCCTTACTACATTAGACAGAACATAAAAATGACTTGAAGAGCTTCTACAAAAATGTCAAGAGGTAGTATTATCCTCTCCTCGCTGTGTAGTCTTTGCAACTTCTACCAAAAGTAACCTTCCGTTAACTATCTGCGTCAAGAATACATTAAACTTAAATAATTAGACCAGGAGAGGAAAATATATATGTATATATTTAAATGTTGTTAGCACAACAGGCACCATAATTTTTCCACTAGTACGTAGAGTATTTGAGAGAGTAAGAGTGAGACAGAGCAACTCTTCCAAATTATAAAACCGTTTAGTAGTTAATCTTGTAAGTGACAGAACAGATCAAATATACAAACAAGATAAGATTCCAAAGTACAAAAGCAGTTTAATCTTGTAAATGACAGAACAGATCGAAGAGACAAACAAGATAAGAGGGAAGCAAAATGCACATCTTCTCATTGTTAATTCAATTTTCAAGTGTAACAAACTCTATCCAGTTTCACAACAACTTGGGCGAAATGGGGTTCCGCCGGAAAGCCATGGATTTTTTAGTTTTTGCATCACAAAGTATGAGTATCTAGTATCCACAAAAAACATACAAACGTAAAAAAGAAAATAAGTAAAAAAATAAATGAATAACACTGTTGGCAAGAACAAAAGGTAAACAATAACTGCTACTCTAAGAAAAAGGAGGGAAATGAGAGAAAATATGAGGAAAAAGCCAACAACCCAGCGGAGAACTTTGATCTTTCAGGCCTCGACCATGTTGCTCAACATAACATATACACATATTTGTCTGTCTGTTCGTGTATATTTAGTATTACAAACAGAGTAGATTCTGCAGATATATATTTGAATCCAACAGATCCATCTTTCGACTTAACAAGATGCCCCTTTTACGACACAATTGTTTCTGAAAAGATCACAATAGTTTTGTAGACCAGATATTTTGAAAAGAACAATAATCTTGTCTAACACTTCCCCTAGGTTTTGAGATGACAACTAGCCATTACCTTCTCTATTATGGATTCGTCTTACCACTATTTGACATAATGTAGCATTTTCAGGACTAAATAAATCTTTGCAGCGAGGACTGTGTAGAGATTTTGGTACAAAGTCAATCCACACATGATTAGAACATATTAAAAGTAAAAGTTTTAGTCTATTTGAGTTTGATAATGAAGCTAGAGAGATTTGAATTAATATTTTTAAAATATAGATATTTTTTAAGTTGTCAAATTAATGCAGAATGATTGAAGCTGTATAATTTAAAAAATAACGTTTGAAAATTAAAAATTTAAAATGTAAAGTGCAAAAAAGTGCGATAAGGATTAGATGTAATTTATCCAAATAAAAATACACACGTCAAAGTAATACCAAGTTGAAAAATATAATTAACTCTTTAATGAATACCACTGCAACAAATTTGTTAAAACTGATTAAAATGATGGATAGAAGAGAATTAACTTACCGGCTGATCTCCATAAAAATAAAACAAGCACCAACAAAAACAATATTGGAGCTGAACAGAGCCGTACCAATATATCATCAATTTTAATTTTTTTTTTTGGTTATATATCGAACTGAGTTTACAATAATGTTTGAAAATGATTAGAGAATCTGCTCTCACAAGTAGATAAAAATTAGAAAAAAAAATTTGCACCATCAAAATTGAGGATACTAAAACGTCAGACTCAGAATGTACATTTTTTTCCCAAAAAAATAAAAGTTACCTTGAACCTTTTATGATATGACTAGGTCACCGATCTGTATGTAAGAAATCTCGTGCCGATCGTCCCCAATCCCACTCTGGCAGCAGTGTAGTTTTAGCAAAGGATGGCAACTGATATACAACCCAGAAAGAGCTGCAGGCAGGCCTTGATGTGTTCAAATCACCATTTCATCGACACTTACTAATAATGGAAGTAAGTTTTAGAAAGGCCTTGATGTTCGGGGATTTAAGGCTTTGAAGAGACTGGGCGGTCCTTCTTCGGGCAAGCCCAAATCTTCAATATTCCATCCCTCATACGTTAATGAGACTAGTTTTTCGCAATTATCAAATTCAATGGTACTTATGTTCCAGGGCAATGTCCCTTCTCTATCCTCATGCATTTGCAATAAAAATCAAGCGATTAATATTGACACCGTGAGGATGAACCTAAACCTAATAGCTGGTTTCGCTTAGTTAAATCATAAGAACCCTAATGGCACATAATTCATATATTTGAACAAAAATAATTGAAACTCACATATGATCACCGTTTATCTTTTGTCTGAGAAATATCAAAATATGTTACAACTTACAAGCCATTTGACATTAAATTAAGCTGCAAATTACACAACAAAACCACTTGAAGCGCTTCATTGTCAAAGAGCTAGAATTCTTTCCAGGTTGTATAGTCTCTGCAGCTTCAACAAAAAAATTAGCCTCCCATTAACTACCTGCACTAAGAACAAATAAAGACTCAAATAGTTAGGCTGGTCAGTGGGTCTTCTGTAAATAATGAAACAGGTAGGCTGGTACATGTAAGAAAATTACACATATAAGTTGCATTCTCCAGATAGAGCAAAAAATAACAGGCATCATAATGTTCTCCACCGGAGGCTGAGGACATGAGAGAGGTAATATAGGACTAAAAATGCACAACTTGTCTGTTATTAAGTTTTCAAGTTTAACAAACTATGGGTTTGGTATCACAAAGAAGCGTATGAAGTAGCTATAAAGAACACAGAAACATTGAGAAAAGAAGTGCAGCGAAATAAATGGTAATGGGATCTCTCCCTGAATAAGATGTTTTTAGTTTCCAAAAGGTGGTGACCTGAGAGAGAGTGAAGAGTAATTAAGAGAGAAAACTATAAAGAGAACCATCAAAATTTAATGAATTTTATAGCAAACAGAAACACCAATCCATGAATATATCGAGTTAAAGAATAATAAGAAAATAAAGGAAAAACACAAAGAAAAACTCCATGGTTCCAAGCTTAAGCCTCAAAATGAAGAAACTCTTACCAGAGTTGCCTTGAAGAAAAAAACAGACAGTTGTTGCTGGTGGAGAGCTGTCATTGAAAACAGAGAGAAATTTTTGTTTCTCAAAAGCTCTTTCAGTTTAAGTTGAAATAGTTGATTGATACAACTATCTGGTGATTTCATTACACGGCCTCATAGATGCTTGTGGTTCATGCAAAGACATCGGATTCTTCTGATACTGTAATCCATGCGTTGATAACAAAAGGTCTGTTGATGCCATGGCAATCAATATCATTGTATACAAGCTGAGCAAGAGCGGTCTTCCCAATCCCACCCATACCAACAATGGGAATTACAGACTTTATTATCTCCACCACCTACTTTTTCATATAACAAAAACTTTGAGATAGCTTTCTTACCAGCACCGCTTCCATAAATATCAGAATCATTCACCAAAGAAGCTTCAGATAATCTTGGGAAAGATCTGGTTTCAAGGCCACCTTCTCTCACACCAAGCACATCTTTTTTTCAACAATATATTTTAGTATGCTGTGGATCTCCCCTACCCTTTCTTCTATGTTAGGAACAGTGAATTCAGATGATGAGGAAAAGTTTTGTACCTGAAACAGTGTACGGCTTCCAGATCGACCAGCTTCCAACTCGGATAGTTCAGCTGGAGTGTTGATCTCGTATACCACGTCTTCAATGTCGTAGATTGCATCTCTAAGCTGATGAAGCCACTCCTTGACGGCTACATCTGTGAGCTGCTTCTTCTCAGCATCATTCAGAACTCTTCTAGCAGACCATAACTCGATTTCCAACTTTCTGAGTAGGTTTTGGTTGAGTTTCTTTGCACGAAGGAAGTCAAGGACCGATTTAGAAGCCATTCTATCAAACAGAACATTAAGAGCGGCAGAGAGAAAAGATCCACCAACCATTAAGTCAGCCATGGCTCTGTGTTTCAAAAATTTGGAATAATTTATAGACTGCAATTCTCAAGTAATATTCCAAATTTTCGAAACACAAAATCATGGCTGACTTAATGGTTGCTGGATCTTTCCTCTCTACTGCTCTCAATGTTCTGTTTGATAAGATGGCTTCCACGCCTATTCTTGACTTCATTCAAAGAAACTCAACCAAAACCTACTCAGAAAGTTGGAAATCGAGTTGTGGTTTGCTAGAAGAGTTCTGAATGATGTTGAGAAGAAGCAGCTCACAGATCCAGCCGTCACGGAGTGGCTTCATCAGCCAGAGATGCAATCTACGACATTAAAGACGTGGTGTACGAGATCAACACTGAAGTTGAGCTATCTGAGCTGAAAGCTGGTCGATCTCGAAGTCGTACACTGTTTCAGGTACAAAACTTTTTCTCATCATCTAAATTCATTGTTCCTAACATAGACGAAAGGGTAGAGGAAATCCACAACATGCTAAAATATATTGTTGAAAAAAAAAGACGTGTTTGGTTTGAGAGAAGGTGGCCTTGAAATCAGACCTTTACCAAGATTATCTGAAGCTTCGTTGGTGAATGATTCTGATATTTATGGAAGCGGTGCTGATAAGATAGCCATCTTAAAGTTTTTGTTAACTGAAGAAGTAGGTGGTGGAGATAATAAAGTGTGCGTAATTCCCATTGTTGGTATGGGTGGGATTGGGAAGAGCTCAGCTTATCAATAGTTGACTCTGAACAGTTATTGGTGTTGATGAAAAACGCCCGGGCTTGACTTGCCACTTGCTAGGAAAGTAATAAAAATATATAAACTAATAGAGACCACGTGCAATCACAAATGAATGCGTGCGCATTATATAGCACTTCTGGATACTAAAAGTCTCAAATACAAAATATTTAAAACTCATGGTCCTGGAAAATGTAAACTGAGGACCTTTGTCATTAAAACAACACATTGTATAACATGCACGTTCAAATCTTATGAATCCTTTTTTCAAATTGAGGATGCCAACAAAGTACAAACCTTTTTTTCATATAGATCATAATTGACTCATAATTGTCCACATGAATATTTTTAATGGAAACATTGAGAAATGTAACAGGTTTAGAATGAGCAAGTATTGAAAATAAGTAAATAAGCAACAGATATGTTTTGAGACGACAACTAGCCATTACCCTCTCTATTATGGCTTCGTCTTACCACTATTTAACAATGTAGCATTTTCAGGACTACATAAATCTTGGCAGTGAGGACTATGTAGAGGTTTTGGTACAAAGTCAATCCACACGTGTTCATTAATGACATGTTTCAATGTTTTGAAGACAGCAGGAAAAAAGTTTTATTTTTCTATTTCAGATAAATGAATTTACAACCCTAGAAGGATTTTAAATACACATAGAGACTACCTAAAAAAAATATAAAATCTACAGTAAATACAAGATATCTGCTAGTAAATGTCCTACTTTCATAATTTACATTTATACAAAATTATAGGGATTCCGACATGTTTCCTTCGTCCTCCTGCCGATTTAATGTCCTATAACTTGTGAGCCCTCTCAATTCAAAGTTTTTTCCTGAAAGTTTCAATCTTGCTGACTATGACAACAATCACTAAAGGGTGTGCTTCAGTCGGGTTTGGTCGGTGTCAATTTTTTCACTGGAATTGGTGGTCGGTTAGTTGAGAACCAAAAAATTTTTTGTCTAGCATAACCGACGGGCAGTTTTCATGTACGGTCGGTTTTTCAATCTAATATTTGGGCCGGCTAGAATTCAAAATATAAATTTGGGCCTAAAAAATAACTTAAAATTTAACTCCAAATATATTTTGGACTACATTTTAACCTATTTTTAGGCCCAAAAACCCATTTAATTTAGGGCTACTCTAATTCAATTATAAAAATCCAATCCAAAGCGACTATTTTCTTACATGACAATAATCCATTTCAAACAAAAGCCCACACATAAGATAAAATGCCATTGTATCTACTTTCTACAGATAATCAAATAATCAGTCACCACCAGTTCGCAAGCGTTTGCTCTGATCATAATCACTTGAATCCGCTACTATTCCTACAGATCAACTCACATTAGTAACTGGTAACACAGAGTAACAGAATGCAAAACAGAATGCAAACTCTAGATATCCATTACACAACTAATTAAATATCATTAATGATAATATTCAATCTAAACTAAAAGAGGTCTAATATATAAGACTCCATATACCGGTGATTCATCTTCAAATTAGCCAAAAAAAAAAAAATGAGAAACCACAAAGAACCTAATCCATACATGTTTCCCATATGAATCTCTTTACAATCCATGCCACCAAAGGAAAGCTAAACACATCAAGTTAGAAAAAGGGGGTTTCTCCAAATCTACCCGTTTTGTTCCAGTCCATTCCTCCACCAATGCACTCAAACTATCCAAATAAATTCCCACTATCAATAATGTATGGACTTATTACCTGAGCATTATCCAATACATACTCGAATTCTTCTGAACAACTATCAATTAGGCATATGTTGAGTGGGTATTAAAAATTCTATATTTAAATTTTCTCTCTCTTTCTATTCTGAAGCCCTTCCCATCTAATTTGAAGTAATTAAAGATAACAGCATATTTAACAATTGAAACTTATTCTCATTCTCACCTCTTTTGCCGAAAAGATTTTTTCTTGGCCATCTCTGTTTGCAGCACCAACTTCGACTCTGCATCAAAAATCATATTCTGTGCACACTCAACTACTACTTTCATTTAGAAGAAAACTCTTTTACAGAACAAATAGGAAATTAGCAACCAAAAAAAAAACTCAACCTGTAAGGTATCCTTGGCAGCAAGGGCCTGCTGAGCACTACCCATAGGCTTTCGCCTTTGAAGTTCACTTGGGAAGCCTCGTATCTGGGTAATCTTCTCAACAGATTCTAAAGTGTGTCTCTTTCACGTCCTCAGGAATAACAGTTACAAATATCATTCGAACCTATTATAAAACACCAAAAGAAGCAATCTTCAGTCTACATCTGATTCTAATATGTAATGTACTTTACGTTCCTTGGTTACTGAGAAACCCACTCAAAAAATTATTTTTACAGAAAATAAATAAAACATGGATACTGTCCACGAATATCTAAACAATCAAAATCTCTTTTATCAGATTGAGTGAGCTGAATAGAAGATACCTCGTCGGTAGCGGGGCGGTTAGGGTTGTCGACGAGGACGGAAGGCGAAGGAGCTGCGGCTCCTGGAGCGCCGAATACTGCAAAATCGACGACCGGCTACGACGACGGTAGATCAGGACGACCGGTGACACTAGCTCAAGAAGCAGAGGAGAGGGTATGAGCGTGAGAGGAGACGAGAGAGGAGAGGATCGGGCACTGATATTTTTGTATATTATAAAATAAAAATAACAATTAAAAATATATTAAATTTATTAAACGGTCGGTTTCGGTTACCATCGGTGTTGCAAACTTATCACCGAAACCGACCGAGCTATCATCCTCGGTTACGGTTAACCGACCGATCGATAGGCCGTCACCGGAAATGGTTTCTCTTTGCCACACTCACACAAGGAACCCAAGTCTGTGTTGTAAAGGAATTATACAATTTATTTATAAAACAATAAATTTGAGTAACAAAAAATGGAACTTTTATGCTAGAAAAACCAACTAAATTTTGAAAAATTTTCGGCCAAGCAAACAGTCGAGCTCGAACTCAGTTCCACCTCCATCTTTGTTGTTTTTATGGTGGAAGTGGTGGTGCACAATGATCAAATACTACGCTTACCTGAAATCCTTAGCACATGAGCCTATTGTATCGCAGAAGAGCACATCAGCCATGGGAGAGCACATGCAGAGCTTCCATTGACCAGATTTGGGACCCAATACAAACATTTGCAATTGAACTTCACTCTAACTCCACACCCATATCCCACAAATCACTAAGATCTAATTCGTAATTCGTATTGTGTACCTCTTCTGCCAACAGAACCCACAATAATTTCTAATCACAACCACTACTCGTACCATCTCCATCAACATTCAAACCAAGAAACCCCAAATCCATTCAGCCACTAGTCGTCGTTGCATTAGAGCAAAGAGAGACCCTCCAGTGCCACATACGCCAAAGACACCGTCGCCAAGAGCCTACGCCTTCAGTTCCCTCAAAGACGCCAAGACCTCTTGACACTCTGTTTCCAAGACCGACGCCGATTAGCTCATCATCCTATTCAATAACTCCATGGAAGTCCGATTGGTGATGCACATTCTCGACGGAAAAACCAGCCATCGCGTATCCCTCTGCCAGAAAAACAAGGAGAAAAGGTTTGATAATTGTTTTTTTCGCCAACATCTGTGGTTTAATATCAGGTCTGTGAGCTTAAGGGGGGAGAGCAATTTTTTTGCCATTTCCTAATTCCAAGTAATTCCCTCGAACCAAATCACGTGATTGCACGTGACACAACCCATATACTGTTTTGATCTTTTTTTTGATAATACATATACTGTTTTGATCGGCAGTTACCAATCGATGCAAAATGATTGAAGCTGTATAATTTAGGGGGTAATGTTCGAAAATTGAAAATTTAAAATGTAAAGTGCAAAAAAGTGAGATAGGGATTAGGTGTAATTTACCCAAATAAAAATATAGAGATTACATTCACACACGTCAAAATAATGCCAAGTTGAAAAATATAATTAACTCTTTAATGAATACCACTGCAACAAATTTCTTAAAACTGATTAAAATGATGGATCGAAGAGAATTAACTCACCGAAACAAGCCCCAACAAAAATACTATTGGATCTGAACAGAGCCCTATCAAGATATCATTATTTTTATTTTATTTTTGTTACATATCGAACTAAGTTACAATAATGCTTGAAGATGATTAGAGAATCCACCCTAACAGGAAGAAAAAAGATTAAAAAAAAAAAAGTTTCAACCATCAAAATTGAGAATACCACAAAGGTCAGACTTAGAATTTATAATAGTTTTAGTCAAAAACTATAAAATGAAAGATGCTCTGCATCCCCAGACTACCAATAAACATAATAAATATTTGAATTATATAAAGACATCCTTGATTAAAAATGAAAGCGTAAGGAATTAATTGTTTTTGTTCCTTTTCTTTTGTTCAACAGAAAATTTTATTTAGAAAAAACAAAATAAAAATTGAAGCATATAGTATATTTATGTACGTATTAATGTACTTTTAGCAATTTATACGATTTAAAACCCCTAGAAAGTAGAACTTGTTGACCTTTTTACCTTTTTCTCTTTTTTTTTTCTTCCTTTCTTTTTAGTAAAATAAGATTAAAAAACAGTCAGCATCTCTTTTACAGTGACTAATTTCAAACAACTAAGGAAAAATTATGGAGCTTTCAACAATTTTAAGGAAATCCAATTGGCTGGATCAGTTCATGGAGTACCTCTATTACCAAAAAAAAAAAAAACACATGACTTAAACATCAAATAATTATTAGTTGAAGAACAAAGTAACAAGTATATCAAAAAAATAAAAAACAGCAACAAGGGCTAGTTAGCATTGGCTTCAACATCTTCAATATAATAGCTGCTTGCACCCAACAAGTGTGCAATCAGCTTTTCAAATGAAATAAAGGAAGATTTGCAGCATGTTAAAATTCATACTTGAATTCCAGTTGCAATTCAATACAGTGAAATCATCTCAATTCCAGTTGAGATCTCCCCCCAGCTAAACAGGTGATTGGCATTGTTGAAATCAAGGCCAGTTCATGAAAGCAACTGGGGGTTGCAACCCTGTCAAGTGTTCGTTAAAGTAATGCGAAACAATCATTAAACTTTTCTTATATACAATGCAACACAATCAACTTTAAAATTTTCCATCTACCTGTAAAGATTACAAGTGGAAATCCAGGAGTTTGAAACATAAAGACCAAGAGCAACAGCCAGAGCTGTTAAAACAGACCACTTACCACATGGCATATTGAAACTTTAACATAGATAATATAAATGGTTAATACCACAAGAAATGCTTGTTGCTACTTACAGAGAAGATGATCATACAAATAGCTGCAGATAAATTACACTTGGCAGTACCATGCTGTGATAAGCTTTTATCAGCCTTTACATTCCTGCAGAAAGTTTTGGCTGTCTTATAAAAAGCTGGTAAAGAATACAATAGTCGGTATCTTTTCACTGATATTAACATGTGCTTTTTATTACCTAAATCGCTAGCGAAAGTAAATCCTTGGAAACTAAAACATCTGAAATAAATTCAGCTATGAATGGGATTGCCAACTGCAATAGACCACAGCCACCAATACTTGAATAGCAGAGAAAAGTAAGGAGCAAACATACCCAAGAATTCATGGGCTGGATTGCAGGAAATGAAGTTTCACAACCTCTTGGATAAGGATTCAAATCCGAAAAGCAGTTTGACACAATTACATGAACACTAAAATGGTCAGAGGAGCTAGACCCAAACTTCAAAACCACAAAGCTTGCCATTATCGAATAAGCTATTGTGAATAACAAAACTTTGCTACCAACATTGTGATCGCAATTTAGAGAACTTCGAAATGAAACCTTAAAGACAAGTTTATTAAAACAGTGAGCATGATGTTGATTATATGAACTTCAAATTAAGCCATTGTAAACATGTCAATTAAGAAAGAGAATTGGAATGACCTTGTGGCAAGTATTTGCAACTGATAGCAGTTAAAAGAAAGAGCTTGTCGAATCTATCAACGGAGAGCGAGTTTAGATTAAAATGCAATCCTCTTCCTTCAAATAACATTAGAAAATGAGAGCCACCTACATCAGAAAGAGAGCATGTATGATAAGCAAAGTCTGATAGCAAAAACATCTGAATACTGGAAAACAGAGGCAAACTGCATCATGTAATTACCTAAAATTACGTCTTGTACGCTATACATGCTCGTAGAAACAAAAGTCTCAAATCCAAAATGTGTGGAAAATGTAAACCAGTGACCTTTGCAATTACTAAAAGCATACATTTTACAACAGCAAAGACAGATCTGCATGATCCTGAGCATACAAAGATTCCAATAAACCCCTTTCAGATAGGTCAGTCTTGAATCATATATGTACATGCCGAAATGTTTTTAATGGAGAAAATAAGAATAATAACAAATTTAGAATGAGCAAATGATGTTGCAGATTTCATCTGAAAAGAATTATAAGGATGAAATGCATTATGTGAAAGATTGTAATATATATATATATATATATAAATTACCAGAAAAATTGCAGTGTAGAATAAGCATAATATGCCTAGCCACTCAATCCTTAAGTAAATCTTGTACCAATCTTCGCCTATCCCTCGCACCGTGCGACCGACAGACAACCAAGATGCGCAGCCTTTCTTCTGGAGAGCACTGAAGCTGTTCGCTATATGAAATACTCAAACTCAAACTTTCAGGGAAGTGATTTACCAAAAAAAAACCTTCCGAGAGAAGTGTGATGTTGAAAGGCCTTCAAAAAGAGGGGCCGGTACTCGTGCCGGGTAAATGCCAAAAAATATCTTTCGCGGAGCACCCCCGTTTTAGTGAACCCTGGGAGTTGTCAGCGGCTCGACAATTCGTGTCATTTTAAGGCTTCCAAGAGAGTATATCTCAAGAGAAGTGAGAATGGACGAGAAGCAGAACTTCATCAAAAATGGATCCACCACTTCTTCATCAATGTGCCTAATCATTAAGGATGTAAGCGATGTGACTGATCGCAAATTCCAATTATTGATATTACTGACAGCAAATAGATTTCTAAAATCCGAAAAAAAGAAAAAAAAAAAAAAACGAAAAAATTACCAGAAGTATTAACGTGTACAATAGACATCATATTTGTAGGCCATCAATCAATCTCTATCCAAGGGATGTGAGAAATCTTGCGCCAATCTTTCCCTATCTCTCTCTGGCACCGTGCTTTTAGCAATGGACAGTTAATAATTTTCAACCGAGACAGATAAGCAGGCAGCCCTTGTTCTGGCAAGCACTGGAGCTGCTCGCAGTTATCAATTGACATGGATTCAAGGGAAGTGAGTCTTTTTAAAAAGTCACCATTTAGCGATTTAAGGCTTGGAATTTGTTCTACTTGGAAAGAAGTGAGAGTGGTGGGGAACTGCCCTTCCTCCGGAAACGGATCTCCCACTTCATCAGGAACCTCGGAGATTCTCAAGGATGTAAGCGACGTGACCGATCGCAGATTCCACTTATTAAAATTGGTATCAGCGAATAGCTTTCCACACTTATCGATCGAAATTGATTCCAGATTTGAAGGCCATCCCTCTTCCGAAAGTGAGACTAGTTTTTGGCAAGAACGAATCTCTATATGAGTTATGGTTGAGGGCAATGTTCCTCGCGGAAAGGACTCCACTTCTCCACACCCACATATTGTCAACCAAAGAAGCGATGGATAATGACATGTTGAGAGTGAACCCAACAGTTGGTTTCTTCCACATATCCGAAGCTCTTTCAAGGATGGAAGATCATCAGGCAAGCATGCACCATTTATCATCTCACAATCTGACAATATAAGAAGCTCAACTTGAGAGAAAACTCCACCTTCTTCTTCGTCACTTCCACACATCAACCACTCCTTCCACTGTGGCATATCTGAAAACTCATCCATTTTAAAGACTTGAATGGTTTAGTCACAGAAGAAGAACCGTTATAATAAAACTCCTCCCCTATACTTTCCAGCATATCAAATCCACTAATACAAAGCATTTCTGGGAAGGTAGCTGTCCAAGTGCCGGCAAAAGATAACAATTTTGCACCCCTTTAAGTTTACACGTGTTACGCAGGAAAATGAGTGATGTCCCACCCAATCCGGGAAGTTTGTACTTCCATAATTTTCAATCCATAAGCCCTCGAGATTTGTGTGAGGTCGGAGTCGATTTAATATCTCTCTTGGTTTATGTGAATCATCACTTTCATCATTCCATACCAATTTTAAGTCAGTAATACCCATCTTATCCTTCAAATTGGCCTCCGAAACATCTCCGACATTTTCTACGTTCTCAAGCCTTTCGATACTAAAATCACCACGCAGATATTGAAGCTTATCCAACTCTCTAATATTCGGTCCTTCATCATTTTTGCCTACAACAAACACATTCAAGCTTTCCAGAATTTTCAAGTTTGGAACTTGTGGTGTTATCATTATGCTGGTATCGCCAATGTTTAGATGGCGCAAGTGGATTAGTGTTGTGATGTTGGTTGGTAAACGAGAAAGGCTTTTACAAAATCCCAAATTTAATGAATGCAGCTCGTGCAAACCACATATTGTGTCAGGTAGCTTTTCAATTCTAGTAAAAAATAAGTCCAGGTGCCTTAGATGCTTCAAATTGCCAATTGAATCTGGTAACTTTTCAATTCTAGTAAGAGATAAGCCCAAGTGCCTTAGATGCTTCAAATTGCCAATTGAATCTGGTAGCTTTTCAATTGTAGTACGAGATAAATCCAAGTGCCTTAGATGCTTCAGATTGCCAATTGAATCTGGCAATGCAATAAGTTCGCTACAACCTCTCAATAATAGTGTCTGCAAATTGTACAACGTACAAATTCCATCAGGCATTTCTTTTATTCCATCATTATTTGATAAATCCAAATACCTTAACAGCTTCAAACCGCCAATTGAATCAAGCAACTTTGTGATATGAGGTTTTTCATATGTCGAAATGCAGAAAGCGCTCTTAAGCACCTCATTGATTGCAATTGCTTAGGATATTTCTTGTAATGTTCGTTCAATGCAAAGCTGCTTCCTTTAAGTACTAACAGAGTGCGCAACACTTTATTTTTAGATACTTCCTCTATTTTCTTCATATCACGAACCTTATATCCATCAATTGACAAATAACGAGTCTTCCTTAGAAGGCGTTCCGAGTAATTTCCATCTAACATCAAACAAGATTCTCCCGATACAAAGTTAGCCAAATCATTCATAAGATCATGCATGGAAAACCAGCCATCCACATGATGAAAGAATGACCTTGATGTTAGATCCTTGAAATAACCTTCTCCGACTTCCTCTAAAGTCTTATGTTTATGAGGTTGCAAAAGATCTTCCGCCATCCACAATAAAATTAAGTTTTCCTTTTCAAATATATAATCTTTAGGAAAAATTGAGCAGTAGGCAAAGCATCTTTTAAATGCGGAGGCAAATAATAGTAGCTCAACCATAGAGCTGGAAGAATGTTGCACTCCCTTTCAGGCAACTCCCATATGTCATTCTTTAATACGTTTTCCCATTCTTGAGGACTTCGTTCGGAGTGCAAAAGACAACCCAGTGATTTTATTGCCAAAGGAAGACCTTTGCATTTTTTAACAATTTGTCTACCGATTGCTTCCAATTCTTGAACTCCACTTGGCTCTACATTATTGAAGACGTGTTTTGCAAATAATCGCCAGCAATTTTCATCAGATAACATTTGTAGTTCATGACCTGAGACACTACCCATCACCGACGCAATTTCTCTACTGCGTGTTGTCACAATAATCTTACTTCCATGTGCAGCCGATTGCAGTGGACGCTTCAAGTCAGACCACCGTTGGTAATTCAGATTCCAAACATCATCGAAAACAAAGAGAAATTTTTGTTTCTCAAAAGCACTTCCAGTTGAAGTTGAAGTTGAAATAGTGGCTTGATACAACCATCTGGTGATTTCATTGTGACAGCCTCATAGATGCTTTTGGATAATGCAAAGACATCGGATCTTCGGATACTGTAACCCATGCCTTGATGTCAAAAGGTTTGTTGATGCCACGGCAATCAATACCATTGTATACAAGCTGAGCAAGGGTGGTCTTCCCAATCCCTCCCATACCAACAATGGGAATTATGGACACTTTATTATCTCCATCACCTACTTCTTCAGATAACAAAAACTTTAAGATGGTTTCCTTATCAGCATCCCTTCCATAAATATCAGAATCATTCACCAAAGGAGCTTCAGATAATTTTGGGAAAGGTCTGGTTTCAAGGTCACCAGAATCATTCACCAAAGGAGCTTCAGATAATTTTGGGAAAGGTCTGGTTTCAAGGTCACCTTCTCTCAAACCAAGCATGTCTTTTTTTTCAACAATATATTTTAGCATGCTGTGGATCTCCTCTATCGTCTCTTCTATGTTAGGAAGAGTGAACTTAGATGATGAGGAGAAGTTTTGTACCTGAAATAGTGTACGGCTTCCAGATCGACCGGCTTCCAGCTCGGATAGCCTAGCTTCAGTGCTGATCTCGAACACCAAGTCTTCAGCGTCGTAGATTGCATCTTTGAGCTGATTAAGCCACTCCCTCACGGCTGGATCTGTGAGCTGCTTCTTCTCAGCATCATTCAAAACTCTTCTAGCAGACCACAACTCGATTTCCAACTTTCTGAGTAGG
This sequence comes from Rhamnella rubrinervis, assembly GCA_007844105.2. NCBI lineage: Eukaryota > Viridiplantae > Streptophyta > Magnoliopsida > Rosales > Rhamnaceae > Rhamnella > Rhamnella rubrinervis. The sequence continues at coordinate 101,482 of VOIH02000097.1, forward strand.
TTTTGGTTGAGTTTCTTTGAACAAAGGAAGTCAAGAATAGACGTAAAGGCCATCTTATCAAACAGAACATTGAGAGCGGCAGAGAGGAAAGATCCAGCAACCATTAAGTCAGCCATGGTTTTGTGTTTCAAAAATTTGGAATATTACTTGAGAATTGCAGCTTGCAAATGCAGGAGAGAGTGCAATTGGATTTGGCTTTAATGTGAAGTTCATTATCAATAGTTGACAACAGTTGACCAAAAAAAGGTCCCGGCTTGGCTTGCCACTTGCCGGGAAAGTAACAAAATATATAAACCAATAGAAATAAAGTAATAGAGACCACATGCAATCACAAATGAACACGTGTACGTTATATAGCAATTCTGGATACAAAGTCTCAATGGTCCTGGAAAATGTAAACTGAGGCCCTATCTAACAGAACAATACATTGTATAACATGCGCGTACAAATCTGCATGATGCTGATCATATGAATCCCTTTTCAAATTGAGGATGCCAGCAAAATATAAACCTTTTTCAGATAGATCAGAATTGAATCATAATTGTCCACATGAATATTTTTAATGGAGACATTGAGAAAAGTAACAGGTTTAGAATGAGCAAGTACTGAAAATAAGTAAATAAATAACAGATATATTCTTTTTTATATTTGTTACACAATCAAACTATGTTACAATCTAAGGGACTAGTTGTCATTTGACACTAATCAACAGACTATGTCTTATATTCCATACCGCATTAGACAGAACATAAAAATGACTTGAAGAGCTTCTTCGAAAATGTCAAGAGGTAGTAGTATCCTCTTCACGTTGTGTAGTCTTTGCAACTTCTACCAAAAGTAGCCTTCCGTTAACTATCTGCATCAAGAATACATTTAAACTTAAATAATTAGACCAGTATATTAAGACAAAGAAAGCCGTTTCAGTTTGTATTACTTTAGCACATAGGCATCATAATTTTTCCACTGGTACGTAAAGTATATGAAAGAGAGTAGAAATGAGACAGAGCAACTCTTCCAAAGTATAGAACTGTTTACTAGTTAATCTTTTAAATAACAGAACTGATCAAAGATTCACAAAAAAAAATAAAGCAGAACAGATTAAAGAGACAAACAAGATAAGAGGGACTAAAAATGCAAATCTTCTTATTGTTTATTCAGTTTTCACGTCTAACAAACTCTGAGTTTGAAAACCGTTTATTTTTCCCAGTTTCACAACACCTTGGGCAAAACGGGTTCAACCGGGAAACCATGGATGTTTTAGTTTTCGTATCACACATACAAATGTCAAAAAAGAAAATAAGTAAACAATGAAATAATGATAACACTGTTGGCGAGAACAAAAGTAAACAATAACTCTACGAAAAGGTGGGAAATAAGAGAAAAATAAGGAAAAATCCAAAACCCAACAGAGAACTTTGCCCTTACAGGCCTCGACCATGTTGCTCAACATAACATATATATATATATATATATATATATATATATATATATATATATATATACTTGGGCTTCTGTTCGTGTACATAGTATATATTTTTATTATAACTAGCACAAAAGATTCTACAGATATATATTTCAATACAAGAGAGCCATCTTTCGGCTTAACAAGATACCCTTTTTGTGACACAATTGTTTAAAGAAGAATAGTTTGTAAACCAGATACTTTCAAAAGAACAATAGTTTTGTCAACATTTCCTCTAGGTTTTAAGACGACCACTACCTATTATCTTCTCTAATATGGCTTTGTCTTACCACTATCTGACATAATGTAGCATTTTCAGGGCTACATAAATCTTAGCAGTGAGGGCTATGTTTTGGTACAAAGTCAATCCAAACATTTCTTTAACGACATACAAATGAAGAAAAAATAGAAACTCAGACACTTTACAAATTTCATAACTGCATACAATGTCGACGGCATCATTGCAAAAGTGGAAGACAATTTCTTTGTCTGGAACCGGAACCACGCTCTCAGTAGTCAGTACCAAAATGTCTCAAATCAAATATTATGTAGTTCAGAGAAAAATACCTAACATATTATAAAAACATTATAGAGATTTATAGATGAACCACCAGAACAAAACCCACTTTCTGTAAACTAATTGTTACCATTTTTGCAGTATTCTGTTACACCAAATAGTATTTTAAAATATCAAATCATGGAAGTAAAATAGAGACAAATTATTAATCTCTCAATTTCTTTCTTTATTTATTTTTAAGTGGAGCAATCAGTTTATACTTTATTGTGTTTTCCAGAGAGAGACAGTAAATTACCCGGCAATTCATGGCTTTCAAAGCTTTGTGAGCTTCAACCTCTGACTTGAATGTGACAAAACCGAAACCTTTAGGTCTTTGAGTTTTAGGATCCCTAACTAACCTAGCTACAAAAACAAAAGCAAAGCAAACAAATCCCAGATCAGAAATCATTAATCGAACCCCACAACCTAACAAAGTGAATGGAAAGTGGAGAACAAATTAAATACGAAAGTACCTTCTGTAACAACCCCAAATGGAGAAAACAAAGCCTTGAGCTGCTCATTTGCAGTGTAAAATGATAACCCCAAAACCAAAAACCAAGAATCCAAACTAACACGGCTTAGAAACAAAATCAACATGTAGGAATAAAAGTTAGACACAGCAAGAAAATGTACTGCTGATGAAGAGCTGCGAGCTCAATTTCTTAGCCATCTCAGTCCCAAATTGGTACAAATGGTCACAAGATCTTTCCTTTCAGGAGTTGATTTCTATATGTCAGCTAATAACTGAACTGCGTGCATCAAAGAAGAAATTGTGGGGAAGTATTGCACTTGGTGACTTATTCCAAAGAGTTGGGCCTGAGAGAAAATACAAAAAGATTGAGATTGAGAAGAAGAAGAATCCCAAAATTTTATCAATTCTGATACCAAACCGAAACCCAAATCCATGCATAGAACAGAGATCGACAACAACGAAGAAAAAACCGAAGGGAAACTCCAAGATTTCAAGTTCAAGCCTCAAAGTGAAAAAAGAAAAATGACCTGATTTGCCTTCAGCTTTAAAGAATCACAGATTAATCGCCGGTGGAGAGATGCCGTCCGATAGAGTCCGGTCATCGGCGGGAGCTGCAGTGCGAGGGTTTGTAAGCAGAGCAATTACCCTGCACCTCGCGCCGGACGGCCAGAGTGGCTGTAAATGTAATCATGTTCCTAATTAAACGTATTATTTATTTTTCAAAACTTTTAATTTTGCTATAGTATCCATAATATAATACAGTTTTACTAGTTAAAAAATAAATGAGATCAATATAAAAATGAATAAATAAACTCTTCTCTGCTAGTAACAGTTACAGAGAAAGAGCCGTGTGGAGAATTGCTTACTTCTTTTGTGTATTGTCGTGTAGCACACAATCCGTAGAGCTATTTGCTCCTACTCAATCTGCGAAGCCTTTAGCCGTACAATTGGCGCACATGGGAAGCATGTAAATAAGCAGTCTTTATGTTCACCTCGCCTCCATTCTCTCTGTCTCTCTGTTTCTCCCAGTTTCTCAAATAATTCTCCCACATGAAACAAAAGTCACTGTTTCCCACTTGACCCTTGGAGTTTCTGCTGCTTCTTAGCAACTCTTTGAAAACCCATGAACTCAAAGCTCGTGTCTTGAAAAGAAAAACAAGTAAAAGTGAAAAAGAAGAAGATGCTCTCAAAATTGCCAGCTACCCACGTGAAAGCATCACCGGCTGCACCAGATTTTGGGTTTTCTTCTCGTGGGGAGTTTTGCAGGTTTGGGTATTGTGCAAGGAGTTCTGCTGATCATCATAAGTCTCGCTTCAAGTTTGTGAGACAGTCTTTGGGGGATAGATGGAAGCTCAATGACATCAATACTAGTGAGCTTTTGTTTTTCTTTTCTTTTTATTTGCATTTTTCCTCTTCTTTTTTTGTAAAAGCATCTTCTTGGACCAATTATTAAGCAAAAAAACCAGAAGTCACGGCTCCTTGTTTGACTAAATTTAAGCAAGTGAGAAGGAAAGGAAGGGATGGTGAAAAATATCATGTCGTGAAATTTTATGCCTAAGATTTCATGAATGTGACATTTCCATCTTTTAAATGCTTCAAGTTCTGGCTGTTCAGACCTCTATTTTTCTTGACAGATGGATTGCAAGAAAAATTGAATACATGGCTACTGAAGACCCAAAATTTTTTGAATGAAGTAGCATCACCACTGGTAGGAGCTGGGCAGAGTAGAAACCCTGCTCCCAGAAATGCTTTTAAAGCACCACAAATGGACAGCATATTTATGACAGAGCAGACTATTGATAGCAGAACACCTAAAGGGACTCTCTGTTTAGCTGCTATTGTATCCATCGAGCAATTTAGCAGGTGAAACTATGTGGCAGCTAGTATATTTTGGCTTCAGGTTCTTTATTTTAGAATCCCCAATGTGATTGGTTCTTTTTTGTCCTGTCTAGAAAATTAAACTGAGTTGAAAGTAAATGTGAAAATATAGTCTTATAATTCTTATTGGTGATCCTACACACTAGAAGGGTTTTATGTATTTCTTTTACAAGTGATACATTTGTTTATTTCCCAATCTCCTGGAGAAGCAGCTTAGTTTAACAAGACATTATGATTTATCGAATCCAGATTTTGGAGGTAGGATGGAACTTGAAATGTCTTCTTTTGTGGTTCTAATTAGTGTTGAGGGCTTTCTAACTAGAAAGTTTTGAATTTGTTTGATATTTCTTCATGATTGGAATATATGCTCTAGTTACTGTTGATTTGTTTTCTTCCCTTTGTTTTGTTTATGTAATTTATTACCATTGAAGGAATAAAAGTCCTATGACTGAAAAATTTTTGTTCTTGTCTAGGGAATGTTTTGTTTTGGTATCAAGAGCTTGGCTTGTTATGCCTTATTAAACTGATAAAGTGATTGTGATTTGACTTTCTGAGATAAGATCTGCAGGATGAATGGATTGACTGGGCAGAAAATGCAGAAAATATTTAAGGCACTCGTCCCTGAATCTGTATATAATGATTCACGTAATTTGGTTGAGTATTGCTGCTTTAGGTTCTTGTCAAGGGATAGTTCTGATGTTCACCCTTCTCTTAAGGTTCGTAATATTTACCCTTCTCTTAAGGTTTGTAATATTTAGTAAAGTTAGTTTCTTGTATTTCATGCTTTATTTGTTTTCTTGGAAGGAATTGATTTAGGAGATGGCTTGAATATAGCAGAAGAAACATAAACCTTTACATCCTTAAGCGAGCTTGAGGAAATATGTATTGTGCTTTATTCATTTACGGTAACATTTGACAATATTTTCCCAAGTGTTTTTCTTGGGGAAGAAAAGGAAAAACTGTGGAGATGTGTGGTAATTGCTCTTTTTGTCTTGTGTTGTATGATTGGAAAGAAATTGGAGAGTAATGAAAGCAAGCATCAAAATGTGGTGTTTCGATGAGATCATTTGAAATTCTTGACATCCTTATAGTCCTTCACTTGAAAGGACTTGGTATTTCGTTTTTAGTGCTTAATTTAAGTTGGGAAAATGTTGTATTTGATCTCTATGCTTTTTGCTAACTGTATGATATAAGACTTTTGCATTTTATATTTACTAGTTTTCTTTTGGACGCATTGGTTTGTCTGCAGGAACCTGCATTCCAGAGACTGATATTCATAACAATGCTTGCATGGGAGAATCCTTATGAGGAGCTTGCTAATGATACAGAAGAAGCTTTTTTTCAGGTTCATTATGTTCATGTTCTCTTATCTGTTTATTTCAAATATTAGTGCCATAAATCTATGAATTAACTAGGAAGTTGCTTTTGGGTTTTTGGTTTTTATTTTACTTTGATCATATAAGAAGTACTAAATGCGGGATGTCAGGAAGAGTGTATGTAGGCCCTATATTCATGTTGGTATTATCTTTTGCAGATATGGTATTTCTACCGAAGGTTGGTTGGTAGAGTTATATATTTGAGTGTAACCAAACCTGATATGACATTTGCTGCCAGAGTTGTTAGCATGTTTATGCAATATTTTTATTGGAACATTAGGATGCAATATGAGAATTATGAGATACTTGAAAGATTCTCCATGCAAGGGAATCATCCTCAAAATACAAACTCCCTTAATGTAATTGATTATGCTGATTGGGTTGGTGATATTTTGGATTGTTGATCAATTTTGGTACATGATGCAAGACCAGGATTGAGAGAGAGATAGAAGATGAGAATTTGACAAAAAGTGAGAATTGGGAAAGATAAACTAGGCAAATAGGGACAGAGTTAGACAAATTAAAATTGTGAAAACAAGATAAGCATAGAACATCTTACTGGCCTACCAACTGTATGAAAATATTTTTGGTCGGAAACAAGATAAAGATGATCTTAGTGAATGCCACAGAACTTTTAATGCTTTAAGCGAAGAGCTTAATGTTAATGGTCTTTCCACTGGTACAATAGATGCTTCAAAGAAACAAAGAGAAGATTTACTTGTAGTCAAATTTTCGTCATGTCATCATCCTATGCCTAAAGTGAAATATTACATTCTCCAGTGAAATTTGATCCTCATTGAATGCATTAAAGGATGCAAGTATCTTCTTAGTTTAGTAACCAGCAATGCAAGTTCATAGACACAGTAGTGACTAATGAGAATCATTGCGAAAAGGTAAAACAAACAGAAAGGGAGAGAGCGAGAGAGAGAGAGAGAGAGTTTCTGAGAGCACAGTAGCAAGCCAAGGTTTTCACCCTTTGCTATGGCTTCATTATATAGGAGTTTTAGGCCCTTGGTACAGGGTCTTAAAGAATTGGCGGGTAGACTAGCTTCCCTACTTTGACTTTTTCTATGGTATGAAATATGTCCAAGCGTGTATGGCTGATAGGAATTGGGATCTCTCAAGTTCTGGTGACATAGTAGTAAGATACTGAATAATGGAAAA